>CAXKVW010000487.1:0-256554 GCA_964058825.1 Carex arenaria | reverse complement strand
AACCTTGTTCCTAGTAAGCCAAATATTCCAAAGGGTGGCTGCTCTAATTAATTCCACTAAAAGAGTATCATTGAGAGGTATACAACAATCTAAATACCATAAATCTGGAATAGTGGTACAATCAAAACTAAAACCGTTATAGTTAACAATCCAAGACCATATAGCAGATGCGAAAGAACAAGTAAGAAATAAATAATTTGTGGTTTCAGGAAGACCACAAAATGGGCAATCAAGATCACCCCTCCATCCCTTCTTAGCCAAATTGGATTTAGTCAAGACTTTATCCTGTCGCAACAACCAAACAAAAACCTTAATTTTAAGGGGAACTTTGGATTTCCAAGTAACCTCGAAGGATTTGTTTGGATAACCCCCATAAGACAACCAAGAGTACAAGGAATGCACAGTAAAAGCACCAGTTGATGTCCATCTCCATGTAACTAAATCTGGAGAATGTACAGGAGAAGGTAATGTACTAAAAGTGAGTAATTAGTTTAATTCCTGCCATTCAGAAACTAATATACCGGTCAGCTGCCTGGTAAACTGAATAGAGAGAATAGAGTTGTTAAAGGCATGCGAGACAGTAATTGTAGGATCCAAAGAAACTCCAAATAAATTATAGTACATACAGTACAAGGCACAAGTACCACACCACCTGTCTAACCAGAAATATGTATCAACTCCATTACCAACAATTCTGTCTATTCGTAAATTATAAATATTATTAAAGGAAAGGATACCAGACCAGAAGGATGAAGGTCTGAAAATTGCTAAACCTGTTGAACCATATTTATCAATGAGAAGGTCTTTCCATTTACCATGGACAGTAGAATCTTTAAATCTAAACCACTATTTTTCTAAAAGTGAAATATTCATAGATGCTAAATCTAATACTCCAAGACCACCTTGATCTTTTGGTTGGCATACAATTTTCCAAGAACTTAAGTGATATTTTTTAGTAGGAGAACTACCATTCCATAGGAACTTCTTCCTAATACGATCAATCCGATGACGAATCATCACAGGTAATTTGTAAATTGATAACCAATAAATTGGAAGGGAAGAGAGGAATGAATTTAATAGGGTAACCTTCCTATCCAAAGATAGGAGAGATCATTTCCAAGATTGGAGCCTCTTTTCAATTTTCAAAATTAAGGGATCCCAATCAGAACAAGAAAGTTGTTTCCAGTGTAGAGGAACACCCAAATATGTAATAGGCAAAGAAGTAAGGGAACAACCTAATTAATTAGCAAAGGAATTAGCAAGGTGATCAGAAAGATTTAATGCAACTAAAGAGTTTTTATCAAAATTAATTCTTAGACCAGAGAGATTTTCAAAACCAAGTAATAAGAATTTTAAGTTCTCTACTACTATATAATCAGCTTTTAGAAACAAAAGAGTGTCATCTGCAAAATGCAAATTTAACACTTTGTTGGCAGTTGCAAAATTCCCTAAACCCTGAATAAAACCAGCAGATTGGGCATTAGATAAAATTTTATTAAGTGCATCAGCTACCAAATCAAATAAAAAGGTAGATAAAGGATCACCCTATCGTAAACCTTTTTTGCAAGTAAAATAAGGACCTAAATTCCCATTGAATGAAATGCATGATCGACCATCATGAAGTATATATGAAATCCAACTAATAAAAAGGGAACCAAAACCTCGAGCTAAAAGCACCTCGAATAGGAAGTCCCAATTAACCTTATCGAAGGCTTTCTCGAAGTCTAATTTTAATAGTTGGCCCTGTTGTTTTGTGATTCTAATATGATGCAAGGTCTCATGGGTACAAATTATATTATCCCTTATTAACCTGCCCTTGATAAAGGCAGCTTGGGAATCATCGATAAGGGGATCCATAACCTTGGCTAATCTAGCCGTTAAAATCATTGATAAGAGGATCCATAACCCTAAACCCTAAATCCTAAACCACCCTAAACACTAAACCCTAAACCTTAAGCACACGAACAACACCAATTGAGGTTGTTAAGCACACAAACAAGGGCAAATGAGGTTCCTAAGCACAAGAACAAATGCAAATGAGTTTCATAAGCACAAGATCAAGCGCAAATTATGTTGCAAAATGCAAGAACAACGACAAATGAGGTTGTTAAGCACAAGAACAAGCGTAAATGATGTTGCTAAGCACAAGAACAAGAGCAAAAAAGGTTAAGAAGCATACAAACAACGACAATTGAGGTTGTTATGCACACGAACAAGGGCAAGTGAGGTTCCTATGCCCAAGAACAAATACAAATGACGTTCATAAGCACAAGATTAAGGTCAAAAAAGGTTGTTAAGCACACGAACAAGGCCAATTGAGATTGTTAAGCACACAAACTGGGGCAAATGATGTTCCTAAGCACAATAACAAATGCAAATGAGGTTCATAAGCATAAGATCAAGGGCAAATTATGTTGCAAAGCACAAGAATAACGACAAATGAGATTGTTAAGCACAAGAACAAGTGTAAATGATGTTGCTAAGCACAAGAACAAGGGAAAAAGAGGTTAAGAACCATATGAACAACGATAATTGAGGTTGTTAAGCACACAAACAAGGACAAATGAGGTTAATAAGCATGAGAACAATTGTAAATAAGGTTCATAACCACAATATCAAGGGCGAATTATGCTGCGAAGCGCAAGAACAACGACAAATGAGGTTGTTAAGCACAAGAAAAAGTGTAAATGATTTTGCTAAGCACAAGAACAACTGCAAAAGAGGCTAAGAAGCATATGAACAACGACAATTGAGGTTGTTAAGCACACGAACAAGGGTAAATGAGATTCCTAAGCAAAAGAACAAAAGCGAATGAGGTTCATAAGCACAATATAAAGGGCAAAAGAGGTTGTTAAGAATACGAACAACGACATTTGAGGTTGTTAAGCATAAAAACAAGGGAAAATGAGGTTCCTAAGCACAAGAACAAATGCAAATGAGGTTCATAAGTACAAGATCAAGAGCAAATTATGTTGCAAAGTGAAATAACAATGACAAATGAGGTTGTTAAGCACCAGAACAAGTGTAAATGATGTTGGTAAATATAAGAACAAGGGCAAAAGAGGTGAAGAAGCATATGAACAACGATAATTGAGGTTGTAAGCACACAAACAAGGGCAAATAAGGATCCTAAGCACAAAAACAAATGCAAATGTGGTTCAAAAGCACTATATCAAGGGCAAATTATGATGCAAAACACAAAAACAACGACAAATGAGGCTGTTTAGCACAAGAAAAAGTGTAGATGATGTTGCTAAGCACAAGAACAAGGGCAAAAGAGGTTACAAAGCATATGAACAACGATAATTGAAGTTGTTAAGCACACGAACAAGGGTAAATGAGGTTCCTAAGCACAAGAACAAATGGAAATGAGGTTCATAAGCACAAGATCATGGGCAAAAGAGGTTGTTAGGCACACGAACAATGCCAATTGAGGTTGTCAGCACACAAACATGGTCAAATGAGCTTCCTAAATGCAAGAAGAAATGCAAATGAGGTTCATAAGCAGTATTTCAAGGGAAAATTATGATGCAAAACGCAAGAAGAACGACAAATAAGGTTGTTAAGGACAAGAAAAAGTGTAGATGATGTTGCTAAGCACATGAACAACAGAAAAAGATGTTACAAAACATATGAACAACGACAATTGAAGTTGTTAAGTACACGAAAAATGGCAAATAAGGTTCCTAACGACAAGAACAAATGCAAATGAGGTTCACAAGCTCAAGATCAAGGGCAAAAAGGGCTGTTAGGCACACAAACAATGCCAATTTAGGTTGTTAAGCACACAAACAAGGAGAAATGAGGTTCCTAAGCACAAGAACAAATGCAAATGAGGTTCATATACACAAGATCAAGGGCAAATTATGTTACAAAGTATAAGAACAACGACAAATGAGGTTGTTACGCACCATAACAAGTATAAATGATGTTGCTAAGAACAAGAACAAGGGCAAAAGAGTTTAAGAAGCATATGAAGAACGACAATTGAGGTTGTAAGCACACAAACAAGGGCAAATGAGGTTCCTAAGCACAAGAACAAATGCAAATGAGGATCATAAGCACAAAATCAAGGGCAAATTATGTTGCAAAACGCAAGAACAACAACAAATGATGTTGTTAAGCACAAGAACAAGTGTAAATTATGCTGCTAAGCACAAGAACGAAGGCAAAAGAGGTTAAGAAGTATATGAACAATGACAATTGAGGTTGTTAAGCACACGAACAAGGGCAAATGAGGTTCCTATGTTCAAGAACAAATACAAATGACATTCATAAGCACAAGATCAAGGGCAAAATAGGTTGTCCGGTACACGCACAATGCCAATTGAGGTTGTTAGCACACAAACAAGGGCAAATGAGGTTCCTAAGGACAAGAACAAATGCAAATGAGGTTCATAAGCATAAGATCAAGGACAAATTATGTTGCAAAACGAAATAACAACAACAAATGAGGTTGTTAAGCACAAGAAAAAGTATAGATGATGTTGCTAAGCACAAGAACAACGGGAAAAGATATTACAAAACATATAAACAACGACAATTGAAGTTGTTAAGCATATGAACAACGGCAAATGAGGATCCTAACGACAAGAACAAATGCAAATAAGGTTGACAAGCACAAGATCAAGGGCAAAAGAGGTTGTTAGGCACACGAACAACGCCAACTGAGGTTGTTAGGCACACAAACAAGGGCAAATGAGGTTTCTAAGCACAAGAACAAATGGAAACGTGGTTCATAAGCATAACATCAAGGGCAAATTTTGTGGCAAAGCGCAAGAACAACGATAAATGAGGTCGCGAAGCACAAGAACAAGTGTAAATGGTGTTTCTAAGCACAAGAATAAGCGTTAACCACAAGAACAAATGCAAATGAAGTTCATAACCACATATCAAGGGCAAAAGAGGCTGTTAAGCACACGAACAATGCCAATTGATGTTGTTAAGTACACAAATTAGGGCAAGTGAGTTTCCTAAGCAGAAGAACAAATGCAAATGAGAATCATAAGCACAAGATCAAGGGCAAATTATATTGCAAAGTGCAAGAACAACGACAAATGAGGTTGTTAAGCACAAGCAAAAGTGTAAATGATATTGCTAAGCACAAGAACAATAGCAAAAGTGGTTAAGAAGCATACGAACAACGATAATTGAGGTTGTTAAGCACACAAACAAGGGCAAATGAAGTTCCTAAGCACAATAACAAATACAAAGGAGGTTCATAAGCACAAGATCAAGGGCAAAAGAAGTTGTTAAGCCCACGAACAACGCCAATTGAGGTTGTTAAGCACACAAACAAGGGCAAATGAGGTTCCTAAGCACAAGAATAAATGCAAATGAGGTTCATAAGCACAAGATCATGGGCAAATTATGTTGTAAAGCGGAAGAACAACGACAAATGAGGTTGTTAAGCACAAGAACAAACGTAAATGATGTTGCTAAGCACAAGAACAAGGGCAAAAGAGGTTAAGAAAGATATGAACAATGACAATTGAGGTTGTTAAGCACACGGACAAGGGCAAATTATGTTCCTATGCCCAAGAACAAATACAAATGACGTTCATAAGCACAAGATTAAGGGCAAAAGAGGTTGTGAAGCACACGAACATGGCCAATTCAGATTGTTAAGCACACAAATAGGGGCAAATGATGTTCCTAAGCACAATAACATGTGCAAATGATGTTCATAAGCACAACATCAAGGGCAAAAGAAGTTGTTAAGCCCACGAACAACGCCAATTGAGGTTGTTAAGCACACAAACAAGGGCAAAAGAAGTTGTTAAGCACAAGAATAAATGCAAATGAGGTTCATAAGCACAAGATCATGGGCAAATTATGTTGTAAAGCGGAAGAACAATGACGAATGAGATTGTTAAGCACAAGAACAAACGTAAATGATGTTGCTAAGCACAAGAACAAGGGCAAAAGAGGTAGAAAGATATGAACAATGACAATTGAGGTTGTTAAGCACACGAACAAGGGCAAATGATGTTCCTATGCCCAAGAACAAATACAAATGACGTTCATAAGCACAAGATTAAGGGCAAAAGAGGTTGTGAAGCGCACGAACATGGCCAATTGAGATTGTTAAGCACACAAACTGGGGCAAATGATGTTCCTAAGCACAATAACATGTGCAAATGATGTTCATAAGCACAACATCAAGGGCAAATTATGTTGCAAAGCACAAGAATAAGAAGTGTAAATGATGTTCATAAGTATAAAAACAAGTGTAAATGATGTTGCTAAGCACAAGAACAAGGGAAAAAGAGGTTAAGAATCATATGAACAACGATAATTGAGGTTGTTAAGGACACAAAGAAGGGCAAATGAGTTTAATAAGCACAAGAACATTTGCAAATGAGGTTCATAAGCAGAATATCAAGGGCAAATTATGTTGCAAAGCGCAAGAACAACGACAAATGAGGTTTTTAAGAACAAGAAAAAGTGTAAATGATGTTGCTAAGCACAAGAACAACGACAAAAGAGGTTAAGAAGCATATGAACAACGAGAATTGAGGTTGTTAAGCATACGACCAAGGGCAAATGAGGTTCCTAAGCACAAGAACAAATGCAAATGAGGTTCATAAGTACAATATCAATGGCAAAAGAGGTTTTTAAGCACACTCACAACGCCAATTGAGGTTGTTAAGCACACAAACATGGGAAAATGAGGTTCCTAAGCACAAGAACAAATGCAAATGAGGTTCATAAGCACAAGATCAAGGGCAAATTATGTTGCAAAGTTCAAGAACAATGACAAATGAGGTTGTTAAGCACAAGAAAAAGTGTAGATGATGTTGCTAAGCACAAGAACAACGGCAAAAGATGTTACAAAACATAAGAACAACGACAATTGAAGTTGTTAAGCACATGAACAACAGCAAATGAGGTTCCTAACGACAAGAACAAATGCAAATGAGGTTCACAAGCACAAGATCAAAGGCAAATTATGATGCAAAACGCAAGAACAACGACAAATGAGGTTGTTAAGCACAAGAAAATGTGTAGATGATGTTGCTAAGCACAAGAACAACGGCAAAAGAGGTTACAAAGCATATGAACAACGACAATTGAAGTTGTTAAGCACACGAACAAGAGCAAATGAGGTTCCCAAGGACAAGAACAAATGCAAAAAAGGTTCATAAGCACAAGATCAAGGGAAAAAGATGTTGTGAGGCACACGAACAATGCCAATTGAGGTTGTTAGCACACAAACAATGGCAAATGAGGTTCCTAAGCACAAGAACAAATGCAAATGAGGTTCATAAGCACTATATCAAGGGCAAATTATGATGTAAAACCCAAGAAAAACGACAAATGAGGTTGTTAAGCACAAGAAAAAGTGTGAATGATGTTGCTAAGCACAAGAACAGCGGTAAAAGATGTTACAAAACATATGAACAACGACAATTGAAGTTGTTAAGCACATGAACAAGAGCAAATGAGGTTCCTAACGACAAGAACAAATGCAAATGAGATTAACAAGCACAAGATCAATGGCAAAAGAGGTTGTTAGACACACGAACAACGCCAATTGACGTTGTTAAGCACACAAACAAGGGCAAATGAGGTTCCTATGTACAAGAACAAATGCAAACGAGGTCCATAAGCATAACATCAAGGGCAAATTTTGTGGCAAAGCGCAAGAACAACGATAAATGAGGTAGTGAAGAACAAGAACAACTGTAAATGATGTCCTAAGCACAATAACATATGCAAATGAGGTTCATAAGCACAAGATCAAGGGCAAATTATGTTGCAAAGCACAAGAATAATGACAAATGAGGTTGTTAAGCACAAGAACGTAAATGATGTTGCTAAGCTCAAGAACAAGGGAAAAAGAGGTTAAGAAGCATATGAACAACGATAATTGAGGTTGTTAAGCACACAAACAAGGGCAAATGAGTTTAATAAGCACAAGAACAATTGCAAATGAGGATCATAAGCACAATATAAAGGGCAAATTATGTTGCAAAGCGCAAGAACAACGACAAATGAGGTTGTTAAGCACAAGAAAAAGTGTAAATGTTGTTGCTAAGCACAAGAACAACGGCAAAAGAGGTTAAGAAGCAAATGCACAACGAGAATTGAGGTTGTTAAGCACACGAACAAGGGCAAATGAGGTTCCTAAGCACAATAACAAATGCAAATGAGGTTCATAAGCACAATATCAAGGCCAAAAGAGGTTTTTGAGCACACTAACAATGCCAATTGAGGTTGTTAAGCACACAAACTTGGGAAAATGAGGTTCCTAAGCACAAAAACAAATGCAAATGAGATTCATAAGCACAAGATCAAGGGCAAATTATGTTGCAAAGTGCAAGGACAACGACAAATAAGGTTGTTAAGCACCAGAACAAGTGTAAATGATGTTGCTAAGCACAAGAACAAGGGCAAAACAGGTTCAGAAGCATATGAACAACGACAATTGAGGTTGTAAGGACACAAACAAAGGCAAATGAGAATCCTAAGCACAAGAACAAATGCAAATGAGGTTCATAAGCACAATATCAAGGGAAAATTATGATGCAAAACAATAGAACAACGACAAATGAGGTTGTTAAGCACAAGAAAAAGTATAGATGATGTTGCTAAGCACAAGAACAACGGCAAAAGAGATTACAAAGCATATGAACAACGACAATTGAAGTTGTTAAGCACACGAACAAGGGCAAATGAGGTTCTTATGCCCAAGAACAAATACAAATGACGCTCATAAGCACAAGATTAAGTGCAAAAGAGGTTCTTAAGCACACGAACAAGGCTAATTGAGATTGTTAGACACACAAACTGGGGCAAATAATGTTCCTAAGGACAATAACAAAAGCAAATGAGGTTCATAAGCACAAGATCAAGGGTAAATTATGTTGCTAAGCACAAGAATAACGACAAATGAGGTTGTTAAGCACAAGAACAAATGTAAATAATGTTGCCAAGCAGAAGAACAAGGGAGAAAGAGGTTAAGAAGCATATGAACAACGATAATTGAGGTTGTTAAGCACACAACAAGGGCAAATGAGGTTAATAAGCACAAGAACAATTGCAAATGAGGTTCATAAGCACAAAATCAAGGGCGAATTATGTTGCAAATCGCAAGAACAGTGACAAATGAGGTTGTTAAGCACAAGAAAAAGTGTAAATGATGTTGCTAAGCACAAGAACAACGGAAAAAGAGGTTAAGAAGCATATTAACAACGACAATTGAGGTTGTTAAGGACACGAACAAGGGCAAATGAGGTTCCTAAGCACCAGAACAAATGCAAATGAGTTTTATAAGCACAATATCAAGGGCAAAAGAGGTGTTTAAGAACACGAACAACACCAATTGAGGTTGTTAAGCACACAAATATGGGAAAATGAGGTTCCTAAGCACAAGAACAAATGCAAATGAGATTCATAAGCACAAGATCAAGGGCAAATTATGTTGCAAAGTGCAAGAACAATGACAAATGAGGTTGTTAAGCACCAGAACAAGTATGAATGATGTTGCTAAGCACAAGAACAACGGCAAAAGAAGTTAAGAAGCATATGAACAACTACAATTGAGGTTGTAAGCACACAACCAAGGGCAAATGAGATTCCTAAGCATAAGAACAAATGCAAATGAGGTTCATAAGCACAATATCAATGGTAAATTATGATGCAAAACGCAATAACAACGACAAATGAGGTTGTTAAGAACAAGAAAAAGTGTAGATGATGTTGCTAAGCACAAGAACAACGGCAAAAGAGGTTACAAAGCATATGAACAACGACAATTGAAGTTGTTAAGCACACGAACATGGGAAAATGAGGTTCCTAAGCACAAGAACAAATGCAAATGAGGTTCATAAGCACAAGATCAATGGGAAAAGAGGTTGTTAGGCACCCGAACAATGCCAATTGAGGTTGTAAGTACACAAACAAGGGCAAATGAGGTTCCGAAGTACAAGAACAAATGCAAACGAGGTTCATAAGCATAACATCAAGGGCAAATTTTGTGGCAAAGCGCAAGAACAACGATAAATGTGGCTGTGAAGCACAAGAACAAGTGTAAGTGATGTTGCTAAGCACAAGAACAAGGGTAAAACATGTTAAGAAGCATATGAACAACGACGATAGCTGTTATTAAGCACATGAACAAGGGCAAATATGGTTCCTAACCACAAGAACAAATGCAAATGAGGTTCATAACCACATATCAAGGGCAAAAGAGGTTGTTAAGCACACGAACAAGGGAAAATGAGATTCCTATGCCCAAGAGGTTCATAAAACCAACGATAATTGAGGTTGTTCAACACATGAACAATGGCAAATGAGGTTCCTAAGCACAAGAAAAAATGCAAATGAGGTTCATAAGCACAATATCAAGGGCAAAAGAGATTGTTAAGCACACGAACAACACCAATTGAGGTTGTTAAGCACACAAACATGGGAAAATGAGGTTCCTAAGCACATGAACAAAAGCAAATGAGGTTCATGCACAAGATCAAGGGCAAATTATGTTGCAAAGTGCAAGAACAATGACAAATGAGGTTGTTAAGCACAAGAAAAAGTGAAGATGATGGTGCTAACGACAAGAACAACGGCAAAAGAGGTTACAAAGCATATGAACAATGAGGTTCCTAACGACAAGAACAAATGCAAATGAGGTTCACAAGCACAAGATTAAGGGTAAAGATGTTATTCTTGTGCTTTGCAACATAATTTGCCCTTGATCTTGTGCTTATGAACCTCATTTTCATTTGTTATTATTCTTAGGAACGTCTTTTGCCCCTGTTTGTGTGCTTAACAATCTCAATTGGCCTTGTTCGTGTGCTTGACAACCTCTTTTGCCTTTAATCTTGTGCTTATGAACGTCATTTGTATTTGTTCTCGGGCATAGGAACCTCATTTGCCATTGTTCGTATGCTTAACAACCTCAATTGTTATTGTTCATATGCTTCTTAACCACTTTTGCCCTTGTTCTTGTGCATAGCAACATCATTTACGCTTGTTCTTGTGCTCAACAACCTCATTTGTCGTTGTTCATGCGCTTTGCAACATAATTTACCCTTGATCTTGTGCTTATAAATCACATTTGCATTTGTTCTTGTGCTTAGGAACCTCATTTGCCCATGTTTGTGTGCTTAACAACCTCAATTGGCATTGTTCGTGTGCTTAACAACTTCTTTTGCCCTTGATCTTGTGCTTGTGAACGTCATTTGTATTTGTTCTTGTGCTTAGGAACTTCATTTGCCCTTGTTTGTAAGCTTAACAACCTCAATTGTCATTGTTCGTATGCTTCTGAACCTCTTTTGTCGTTGTTCTTGTGCTTGGAAACATCATTTACACTTTTTCTTGTGCTTACCAACCTCATTTGTCGTTGTTCTTGCGCTTTGCAACATAATTTTCCCTTGATCTTGTGCTTATGAATCTCATTTGCATTTGTTCTTATGGTTGGGAACCTCATTTGCCCTTATTTGTGTGCTTAACAACCTCGATTGGCGTTGTTCGTGTACTTAACAACCTCTTTTGCCCTCGATCTGTGGTTATGAACCTCATTTGCCCTTGTTCGTGTGCTTAACAACCTCTATTGTCGTTGTTCATATGCTTCATAACATCTTTTGCCCTTGTTCTTGTACTTAGCAACATCATTTACACATGTTATGGTGGTTAACAACCTCATTTGTCGTTGTTCTTGCACTTTATAACATAATTTACCCTTCATATTGTGGTTATGAACCTCATTTACATTTATTATTGTGCTTAGGAACCTCATCTTCCCTTGTTTGTGTGCTTAAAAACCTCAATTGGCGTTGTTCGTGTGTTTAACAACCCCTTTTGCCCTTGATATTGTGCTTATGAACCTCATTTGCATTTGTTCTTGTGCTTAGGAACCTCATTTGCCCTTGTTCGTGTGCTTAACAACCTCAATTGTCGTTGTTCATATGTTTTTTAACCTCTTTTGCCCTTGTTCTTGTGCTTAGCAACATCATTTACGCTTGTTCTTGTGCTTATCAACCTCATTTGTCTTTGTTCTTGTGATTTGCAACATAATTTGCCATTGATCTTGTGCTTATGAACCTCATTTGCATTTGTTCTTGTGCTTAGGTACCTCAGTTGCACTTGTTTGTGTGCTTAACAACCTCAATTGGCGTTGTTCGTGTGCCTGACAACCTCTTTTGCCGTTGACCTTGTGCTTGTGAACCTCATTTGCATTTATTCTTGTCGTTAGGAACCTCATTTGCCCTTGTTCGTGTGCTGAACAACTTCAATTGTCGTTGTTCATATGTTTTGTAACATCTTTCGCCGTTGTTCTTGTGCTTAGCAACATCATCTACACTTTTTCTTGTTCTTAACAACCTCATTTGTCGTTGTTCTGGCTTTTTGCAACATAATTTGTCCTTGATCTTGTACTTATGAATCTCATTTTCATTAGTTCTTGTGCTTAGGAACCTCATTTGCGCTTATTTGTGTGCTTAACAACATCAATTGGAGTTGTTCGTATGCTTAACAACTTCTTTTGCCCTTGATCTTGTGCTTATGAACCACATTTGTATTTGTTCTTGTGCTTAGGAACTTCATTTGCCCTTATTTGTGTGCATAACAACCTCAATTGTTATTGGTCGTATGCTTCTTAACCTCTTTTGTCGTTGTTGTTGTGCTTAGCAACATCATTTACATTTTTTTCTGTGCTTAACAACCTCATTTGTCATTGTTCTAGCGCTTTGCAACATAATTTGCACTTGATCTTCTGCTTATGAACCTCATTTGCATTTGTTCTTATGGTTGGGAAACTCATTTGCCCTTATTTGTGTGCTTAACAACCTCGATTGGCGTTGTTCGTGTGCTTAACAACCTCTTTTGCCCTCGATCTGTGGTTATGAACCCAATTTGCCCTTGTTCGTGTGCTTAACAACCTCTATTGTCGTTGTTCATATGCTTCATACCATCTTTTGCCCATGTTCTTGTGCTGAGCAACATCATTTATGCTCGTTCTTGTGCTTAACAACCTCATTTGTCGTTGTTCTTGCACTGTATAACATAATTTACCCTTCATATTGTGCTTATGAACCTCATTTGCATTTATTATTGTGCTTAGGAACCTCATCTTCCCTTGTTTGTGTGCTTAACAACCTCAATTGGCGTTGTTTGTGTGTTTAACAACCACTTTTGCCCTTGATATTGTGCTTATGAACCTCATTTGCATTTGTTATTGTGCTTAGGAACCT
This sequence comes from Carex arenaria, assembly GCA_964058825.1. NCBI lineage: Eukaryota > Viridiplantae > Streptophyta > Magnoliopsida > Poales > Cyperaceae > Carex > Carex arenaria. The sequence goes on along the minus strand of CAXKVW010000487.1, from coordinate 243,358 downwards.
CATTTACCCTTGTTCGTGTGCTTAACAACCTCAATTGTCGTTGTTCATATGCTTCTTAACCTCCTTTGCCATTGTTATTGTGGTTAGCAACATCATTTACACCTTTTCTTGTGCTTAACAACCTCATTTGTCGTTGTTCTTGCGCTTCCCAACATTAGTCGCCCTTGATATTGTGCTCATGAACCACATTTGCAATTGTTCTTGTTCTTATTAACCTCATTTGCCCTTGTTTGTGTGCTTAACAACCTCAATTGGCGTTGTTCGTGTGCCTAACAACCTCCTTTGCCCTTGATCTTGTTCTTGTTAACATCATTTGCATTTGTTCTTGTCGTTAGGAACCTCATTTGCCCTTGTTCATGTCCATGACAACTTCAATTGTCGTTGTTCATTTGTTTTATAACATCTTTTGCCATTGTTCTTGTGCTTGGCAACATCATCTACACTTTTTCATGTGCTTAACAACCTCATTTGTCGTTGTTCTCGCGTTTTGCATCATAATGTGCCCTTGATATAGTGCTTATGAACATCATTTGCATTTGTTCTTGTGCTTAGGAACCTCATTTGCCCTTGTTTGTGTGCTTACAACCTCAATTGTCGTTGTTCATATGCTTCTTAACCTCTTTTGCCCATGTTCTTGTGCTTAGCAACATCATTTACACTTGTTATGGTGTTTAACAACCTCACTTGTCGTTGTTCTTGCACTTTGCAACAAAATTTGCCCTTGCTCTTGTGCTTATGAACCTCATTTGCATTTGTTCTTGTGCTTAGCAACCTCATTTTTCCTTGTTTGTATGCTTAACAACCTCAATTGGCGTTGTTCGTGTGCTTAACAATATCTTTTGCCCTTGATATTGTGCTTATGAACCTCATTTGCATTTGTTCTTGTGCTTAGGAACCTCATTTACCCTTGTTCGTGTGCTAAACAACCTCAATTGTCGTTGTTCATAAGCTTCTTAACCTCTTTTGCCGTTGTTCTTGTGCTTAGCAACATCATTTACACTTTTTCTTTTGCTTAACAACCTCATTTGTCGTTGTTCTAGCGCTTTGCAACATAATTCGCACTTGATATTGTGCTTATGAACCTCATTTGCAATTGTTCTTGTGTTTATTAACCTCATTTGCCCTTGTTTATGTGCTTAACAATCTCTTTTGCCCTTGATATTGTGCTTATGAACCTCATTTGCATTTGTTCTTGTGCTTAGGAACCTCATTTACCCTTGTTCGTGTGCTAAACAACCTCAATTGTCGTTGTTCATATGGCAACATCATTTGTCGTTGTTCTTGCGCTTCGCAGCATAATTCGCCCTTGATATTGTGGTTATGAACCTCATTTACAATTGTTCTCATGCTTATTAACCTCATTTGTCCTTGTTTGTATGCTTAACAACCTCAATTATCGTTGTTCATATGGTTCTTAACCTCTTTTTCCTTTGTTCTTGTGCTTAGCAACATCATTTACACTTGTTCTTGTGCTTAACAATCTCATTTGTCGATATTCTCGTGCTTAGCAACATAATTTGCCCTTGATCTTATGCTTATGAACCTCATTTGCATTTGTTATTGTGCTTATGAACATCACTAGCCCCTGTTTGTGTGCTTAACAAATTGAATTGGCCTTGTTTGTGCGCTTAACAACTTCTTTTGCCCTTAATCTTGTGCTTATGAATGTCATTTGTATTTGTTCTTAGGCATAGGAACCTCATTTTCCCTTGTTCGTGTGCTTAACAACCTCAATTGTCATTGTTCATATGCTTTTTAACCTCTTTTGCCCTTGTTCTTGTGCTTAGCAACATCATTTACGCTTGTTCTTGTGCTTAACAACCTCATTTGTCTTTGTTCTTGTGATTTGCAACATAATTTGCCCTTGATCTTGTGCTTATGAACCTCATTTGCATTTGTTCTTGTGCTTAGGAACCTCAGTCGCCCTTGTTTGTGTGCTTAACAACCTCAATTGGCGTTGTTCGTGTGCCTAACAACCTCTTTTGCCGTTGACCTTGTGCTTGTGAACCTCATTTGCATTTGTTCTTGTCGTTAGGAACCTCATTTTCCCTTGTTCATGTGCTTAACAACTTCAATTGTCGTTATTCATATGTTTTGTAACATCTTTCGCCGTTGTTCTTGTGCTTAGCAACATCATCTACACTTTTTCTTGTTCTTAACAACCTCATTTGTCGTTGTTCTGGCTTTTTGCAACATAATTTATCCTTGATCTTGTACTTATGAATCTCATTTGCATTAGTTCTTGTGCTTAGGAACCTCATTTGCGCTTATTTGTGTGCTTAACAACATCAATTGGAGTTGTTCGTATGCTTAACAACTTCTTTTGCCCTTGATCTTGTGCTTATGAACCTCATTTGTATTTGTTCTTGTGCTTAGGAACTTCATTTGCCCTTATTTGTGTGCATAACAACCTCAATTGTTATTGTTCTTATCCTTCTTAACCTCTTTTGTCGTTGTTCTTGTGCTTACCAACATCATTTACACTTTCTCTTGTGCTTGACAACCTCAATTGGCGTTGTTCGTGTGCTTAACAACCTCTTTTGCCCTTGATCTGTGGTTATGAACCTCATTTGCATTTGTTCTAGTGGTTAGGAACCATAATTGCCCTTGTTCGAGTGCTTAACAACCTCTATTGTCGTTGTTCATATTCTTCTTAACATATTTTGCCCTTGTTCTTGTGCTTAGGAACATTATTTACACTTGTTCTTGTGCTTCACAACTTCATTTATCGTTGTTCTTGCGCTTTGCCACAAAATTTGCCATTGATGTTATGCTGATGAACCTCGTTTGCATTTGTTCTTGTGCTTAGGAACCTCATTTGCCCCTGTTTGTGTGCTTAGCAACCTCAATTGGCGTTATTCGTGTGCCTAACAACCTCTTTTGCCCTTGATCTTGTGCTTGTGAACCTCATTTGCATTTGTTCTTGTCGTTAGGAACCTCATTTGCCCTTGTTCGTGTGCTTAACAACTTCAATTGTCGTTGTTCATATGTTTCGTAACATCTTTTGTCGTTGTTCTTGTGCTTAGCAACATCATCGATACTTTTTCTTGTGCTTAACAACCTCATTTGTCATTGTTCTTGCGTATTGCATCATAATTTGCCCTTGATATAGTACTTATGAACCTCATTTGCATTTGTTCTTGTCCTTAGGAACCTCATTTGCCCTTTTTGTGTGCTTACAACTTCAATTGTCATTGTTCATATGCTTTATAAGTTCTTTTGCCTTTGTTCTTCTGCTTAGCAACATCATCTACACTTTTTCTTGTGCTTAACAACCTCATTTGTTATTGTTCATGCGTTTAGCATCATAATTTGCCCTTGATATTGTGCTTATGAACCTCATTTGCATTTGTTCTTGTGCTTAGGAACCTCATTTGCCTTTGTTTGTGTGCTTACAACCTCAATTGTCGTTGTTCAAATGCTTCTTAACCTCTTTTGTCGTTGTTATTGTGCATAGCAACATCATTTACGCTTGTTATGGTGCTTAACAACCTCATTTATCGTTGTTCTTGCGCATTTGTTCTTGTGCTTAGGAACCTCATTTGTCCGTGTTTGTGTGCTTACAACTTCAATTGTTGTTGTTCATATGCTTTGTAACCTCTTTTGCCATTGTTCTTGTGCTTAGCAACATTATCTAACTCTTTCTTGTGCTTAACAACCTCATTTGTTGTTGTTCTTGCATTTTGCATCATAATTTGCCCTTGATATTCTGTTTAGGAACCTCATTTGCATTTGTTCTTGTACTTATGAACCTCATTTGTATTATTTTGCAAAGCGCAAGAACAACGACAAATGAGGTTGTTAAGCACAAGAAAAAGTGTAAATGATGTTGCCAAGCACAAGAACAACGACAAAAGAGGTTAAGAAGCATACGAACAATGACAATTGGGGTTGTTAAGCACACAAATAGGGGCAAATAATGTTCCTAAGCACAATAACAAATGCAAATGTGGTTCATAAGCACAAGATCAAGGGCAAATTATGTTGCAAAGCACAAGAATAACGACAAATGAGGTTGTTAAGCACAAGAACAAGTGTAAATGATATTGCTAAGCACAAGAACCAGGGAAAAAGAGGCTAAGAAGCATATGAACAGCGATAATTGAGGTTGTTTAGCACACAAACAAGGGCAAATGAGGTTAATCAGCACAAGAACAATTGCAAATGAGGTTCATAAGCACAATATCAAGGGCGAATTATGTTGCAAAGCGCACGAACAGCGACAAATGAGGTTGTTAAGCACAAGAAAAAGTGTAAATGATGTTGCTAAGCACAAGAACAACGGCAAAGGAGGTTAAGAAGCATATGAACAACGACAATTGAGGTTGTTAAGCACACGAAAAAGGGTAAATGAGGTTCCTAAGCACAAGAACAAATGCAAATGAGGTTCAAAAGCACAATATCAAGGGTAAAAGTGGTTGTTCAGCACACGAACAAGGTCAAATGAGGTTCCTATGTTCAAGAACAAATACAAATGACGTTCATAAGCACAAGATTAAGAGCAAAAAAGGTTGTTAAGCACACGAACAAGGCCAATTGAGATTGTTAAGCACACAACTGGGACAAATGATGTTCCTAAGCACAATAACCAATACAAATGAGGTTCATAAGCATAAGATCAAGGGCAAATTATGTTGCAAAGCACAAGAATAACGACAAATGAGGTTGTTAAGCACAAGAACAAGTGTAAATAATGTTGCTAATCATAAGAACAAGGGAAAAAAAGGTAAAGAAGCATATGAACAACGATAATTGAGGTTGTTAAGCACGCAAGCAAAGGTAAATGAGGTTAATAAGCACAAGAACAATTGCAAATGAGGTTCATAAGCATAAAATCAAGGGCGAATTATGTTGCAAAGCGCAAGAACAACGACAAATGAGGTTGTTAAGCACAAGAAAAAGTGTGAATGATGTTGCTAAGCAGAAGAACAACGGCAAAAGAGGTTAAGAAGCATATGAACAACGACAATTGAGGTTGCTAAGCACACAAACAAGGGCAAATGAGGTTCCTAAGCACAAGAATAATGCAAATGAGGTTCATAAGCACAAGATCAAGGGCAAAAGAGATTGGTAAGCACACGAACAACGCCAATTGAGGTTGTTAAGCACACAAACAAGGGAAGATGAGGTTCCTAAGCACCAGAACAAATGCAAATGAGGTTCATAAGCATAAGATGAAGGGTAAATTATGTTGCAAACTGCAAGAACAACGACAAATGAGGTTGTTAAGCACCATTACAAGTGTAAATGATGTTGCTAAGCACAAGAACAAGGAAAAAAGAGGTTAAGAAGCATATGAACAACGACAATTGAGATTGTAAGCACATAAACAAGGGCAAATGAGGTTCCTAAGCACAAGAACAAATGCAAATGAGGTTCATAAGCACAATATCAAGGGCAAATTATGATGCAAAACGCAAGAATAATTACAAATGAGGTTGTTAAGCACAAGAAAAAGTGTAGATGATGTTGCTAAGCACAAGAACAACGGCAAAAGAGGTTACAAAGCATATGAACAACGACAATTGAAGTTGTAAGCACACAAACAAGGGCAAATGCGGTTCCTAAGCATAAGAACAAATGCAAGTGAGGTTCATAAGCACTATATTAAGGGCAAATTGTGATGCAAAATGCAAGAACATCGACAAAGGATGTTGTTGCACAAGAAAAAGTGTAGATGATGTTGCTAAGCACAAAAACAATGGCAAAAGATGTTACAAAACATATGAACAACGACAATTGAAATTGTTGAGGAATGAACAAGGGCAAATGAGGTTCCTAAAGACAAGAACAAATGCAAATGAGGTTCACAAGCACAAGATCAAGGGCAAAAGAGGTTGTTAGGCACACGAACAACGCCAATTTAGGTTGTTAAGCACACAAACAAGGGTAAATGAGGTTCCTAAGCACAATAACAAATGCAAACGAGGTTCATAAGCATAACATCAAGGGCAAATTTTGTGGCAAAGCGCAAGAACAACGATAAATGAGGTTGTGAAGCACAAAAACAAGTGTAAATGATGTTGCTAAGCACAAGAACAAGGGCAAAAGATGTTAAGAAGCATATGAACAACGACAATAGAGGTTGTTAAGCACACGAACAAGGGCAAATATGGTTCGTAACCACAAGAACAAATACAAATGAGGTTCATAACCACATATCAAGGACAAAAGAGATTGTTAAGCACACGAACAATGCCAATTGAGGTTGTTAAGCACACAAATAAGGGCAAATGAGGTTCCTAAGCATAAGAACAAATGCAAATGAGATTCATAAGCACAAGATCAAGGGGAAATTATGTTGCACAGTGCAAGAACAACGACAAATGTGGTTGTTAAGCACAAGAAAAAGTATAATTGATGTTGCTAAGCATAAGAACAATGACAAAAGAGGTTAAGAAGCATACAAACAATGACAATTGAGGTTGTCAAGCACACAAACAAGGGGAAATGAAGTTCCTAAGGACAAGAACAAATGCAAATTTGGTTTATAAGCACAAGATCAAGGGCAAAAGAAGTTGGTAAGCACACGAACAACGCTAATTGAGGTTTAAGTGCACAAACAAGGGCTAATGAGGTTCCTAAGCACAAGAACAATTGCAAATGTGGTTCATAAACACAAGATCAAGGGCAAATTATGTTGCAAAGCTCAAGAACAACGACAAATGAGGTTGTTAAGCACAAGAACAAGCGTAAATGATGTTGCTAAGCACAAGAACAAGGACAAAGGAGGTTAAGAAGCATATGAACAATGACAATTAAGGTTGTTAAGCACACGAACAAGGGCAAATGAGGTTCCTATGCCCAAGAACAAATACAAATGACGTTCATAAGCACAATATTAAAGGCAAAAGAGGTTGTTAAGCACACGAACAAGACCAATTGAGATTGTTGAGCACACAAACAGGAGCAAATGATGTTCCTAAGCACAAGATCAATAGCAAATTATGTTGCAAAGCACAAGAATAACGACAAATGAGGTTGAAACTGGTATCTAATGAATAGTAGAGAGTATATATGATGTATTGTCCATTCGTTAGGCCCACTTCAATGATCGTTGAAAGATAGGATTTGTCTCCTTTCATAAAAAATAAAAGTAAAAAAAGGATGTCGGAAAGAAAGCACTTTTTCACAACTGCATTGCAACACTGAACAAACCATCACCACTGAATATGAGTATATGACTACGAAAAAGAAAATAAAAAGAAATGTTACAATCATGAGAGGTGTTGAAAGATCAGCATCTATATATATTCACACACACACACATCTCATCTTCCTATATATATGTTACTTTTAATCTTTATATAGGTGAGAATATATTGTTGATTCAAGATATTTTGCTTTATTGAGATGTGGTTTAACTTAACACAGAGGAATTAATAATGGCTAGCTAGAAGGGGAAAATCGAGTGCGCTTAAATTTAAGAGTACATTTCAAAAGAAAATATTGACAGGGAATATGAGAGAGAAGGAACATTCCAAAGAATATGCTTCATTGATCGATGCTGTGGGGCACACGCACACCTGCATCACGTCAAAGTCGGTCGAAAATTAATTATGTCTCCGGTCTGTGCATGTGTCACAGCATTGTCCATGCGCCACATACAACAAATCATTGCTAAAAATCGGTTTACCATGAACCTATGTAGAGTTTAGCTATGTTTGCTATGAATAGTATAATACGTTATGTGTTATTTGTTTTGAAAATACTTCAAACGATGAATATAATTTCTTAAAACCATTCTACTTCATCATTGATGTGTTATATGTCAAATTCATAATTTTTTATTGCATTTAATATAAACTCAAACGGTTAAAAATAGTGAAAACTGAATGTACTAAAATTAATTTAAAAATCATTAATTTTTTATCACTTGAGTTTTAACATATTGAATTCGTTGTTTAAAGTCAAATAATTTGATAAATTTTCAAAATAATTAATGGTACGTAATGTCATGTACTGTCGATAGCCCCTTAGCCAAACTCACCTATATATACTACATAAATGACATTCAGAGATAGATTAATATGATCTTAAACTGTATCATAAATTTCTTCTATTAAATTCGGTCGGAACCGATTTAAGGTTTTTGAAATATTCGCTATTATTTTTTTTGGTTCGGCATTTGGCCAAGATCTATTCAAATAAATGAATTATAGTGATTTTAATCTGAACTAAAAAATGGTAGAGATGATGATATATAGCAAAGAAGGTACTGATCGATACATCGACTCCCAAAGAAAAATCTCCCATAAAAGTCCAAAGTTAATTTACATGTCATAACACAACTATCTTGTTAATTACTAACTGTCTCTCCATAATATAACATATTAATATATAATTCAAATTTGTACATTAATTAACAAAACAGAGCAAATCTTTCGTATATAAATCCGAAAAATCCATGAAAGAATGGTAAAACCTGATAGTGGTTATTTTAATTTATTTTCAAATTATAATAAATTGAGACTTACAGAAAACAATTAGTCATATATACAAAAGGAAGAATTTACAGTATACAATTAACCACAGTGGACTAAACTCAAAAGTTACGTTGTAAATAGAAATGTTGGGGTTGGAAGGATGCTTGAATTTATATGTTTGATTTAGCTTTTTTTTTTTGTTGATACAAAATCTCAGCTGTTCAGTCTGATATTTCATACAACAAATCATTTTATCTTGACAATAATGTCCAGTCAGTCAGTTAATTAAGGGACGAAAGAAAATAGATTATGGAAAAGGGATGCTAAGTCAATCTTATAAATTAAAACTTTTCAATTTTTTTCTTTAATTTTTACAAAATTGTATATTATTAGTCTTCTTCTAAAACAAAATTATATAATACTTATTCATTCAGATCTCATATTTCAATTTTGTGATTTCGTCTCTAATTCAGTCTATTATATATGTTTGCACCGATCCCAGCCATCATGATCTCTCTCAGAAGGCCCCATTGTTTTGTGGCCGTGGGGCTTTCAATGTACCAAAATATGCAGTATGTGTCGACCATCAATTGGTTGCTCTAGTCAGACTATTTGCACCATGCACTGATTTTACGAGGAATTTGTACTCCACCAATAGATACATACACATGTGCACCCCAATTAAGTGACGAGTCTTAGAGTGCAATGAGTAACGGATAAAGTAACAATTAAAGAACAGAGGAACCTTTTACTTTTGGGTAGAGCCTACCACATCAACATGACAAAGTTGTGTAATAATGAAATGATAATTGGCACAAAATTGACGGCTCAAATCTGCGCTTGACAGAGATTGGAGACCAAAGAATATCCTCAGTCCTCACCCGATGTCAATTTATTTATCTCAACAATATGAAATTAATAGAAGAATTAAGAAGTTTTAAGCTCACTTTTTTTTTTGCTGAACTAATCTTTAAAGCATATAAATTGACTAGAAACGATGAATTTAAATCGTTGGAATCGATCCACTTTACAAGTGTATTTATATAATAAATTATATTTTTTTAATTTAGAAGATAACAAATGAACACATCAAAATTAACAATTTTTTTGACCGCCTAAATTAATACTAAAAGATTCTCAAGTTTTAAAATTTGATGTTGGATTAAATTAAAATAAATATGTAAAAATAACATTTTCGAGTAATGCAATGTATTTTGATCATCTACTTGGAGGATAGATTAATGCGTCTCGAGAATGAATCAAATTAGATCCAAAATAGACAAAAAAAAATGACTATTTTAAGAACCGCAAAATTAGAACAGGTGAGGACTTGTTAGTGTCCTTTCGTGTTGTACTGTATACCAAAGCACCCACGATTTGAGCCCTGACAATGGTGGATTGGAGAACGTGGTGAAGGGGGTCACGTTCTGAATTCCGTCCACATGTAGTCAAGTGGGGTTATGGTTCTAACAACTTCATGCCCAATTTTATGCTAGTATGTACGTTTTGCCTATAAATTAGACTGTTGAAATTCCAAAAAGAAGTAGATTTCGGATTATGGTTATTAGAGTGATTCTTGTATGTTAGAAACTTAATATTGTATTTTTAAATCTTAATTTTTTTTGCTCTGGGAAATTAAGTCCACATAATTGAGAAACTTGAGACGTTTGACATCTAGATTGTGGAATTGTGAGATAGGCTCAACAAATCATATTAATTAGGTATGTTTGGATGTATTAAGAATAGGAGCTATTTTTAAAAAATAGGTTATTCGGAATAGCAATGTATATCCAAACAACATTTTTGCTATTTGGGATAGCTAGAATAGTTGCTATTCTCTATTATTTTATAAACGCTAGAATAGCTACTATTAAGAAAGTGTGAATTGAGAGAGAAAAATATTTCTTCTCGAATTTTGTAACACAGTCCCGAAATGATAAAATTGACACCTCTTATGTTATCTCCACATCGTGACAATTTGTTTGAGACCCAACTTGCCTATCTTTCCTCTTAATTAGCACCTTATTAACACTATTATTTATCGGTTACAACTATTCACTATTCCAAATATACAATTCAAACAATATTTTTACTAATCCGAATAGCACCAATTTTTACACTAATATGAAAATCACTATCTTTTTTCTCTATTCCCATTTACTATTCTCAAATTACACTATTCTAGCTCTCATCCAAACATACATAGTATATCCCTAGAAAGTGATCTAGAAGAGGTGTGCTTGTTGGGCATGTATTTCAACAAACGTAAAACCAACCACTTCTTTTCAAAAGACTTTCGTTGCAATATATAAACGATACTTCTATTTATGATACGAATCAACCAACATTTGACAGGTAAATGCATCACTTGTGAAGTTGATCGGTTTCAGCACTTTAAATTCATCATTTAATGTTATTCCAATAAGTTTTAAATTTAAGCCCATCAAAAAATGAATTAGTAAGCTCAGGGGTGGACCCATGTGCAACCAGGGGGGTAGCTGCCTCCTTGGATTTTGCGTTTTAGTGGAAGTCGGGACGTTTCGATCGACTCTGCCCCTTCCTGAAAATTTTTTGCCTCCCGCTGGATATTAAAATAAATTTCTTCAATTATGATTAATAATTTGAATTATAGATTAAAATATTAGAGATTACAAGTCAGCGCATCAAAAAATATAAATTAAAACATTATTTTTTATTAAGTACTTAATTAGTTAATGAATTTGAATCCGATTCGTTGTTTTTTGGCCTCCCCGTAATGAAAATTATGGGTCTGTCCCAGAGTAAGCTTAAGGATTGGAACACTCAAGTTCTACTTTGAAACTAACACTAAACAATAAAAAAGTATACCCACGCATCTCTGTTTTTTTTTTTTTGGCAAATTTAGAAGTCAAACCAACTAACTGTTTTAATATCGACTAGAGATGTTCCATATAAGTTCCGAACCTGCGAACTCTCACATAAATAATATTGCCATTACTACTAAATTAAAGAATGGTTTTTGTATCCACACATTTAAATCTGCAAAAATAATTTTTTTTTTCAGGGTTGGCTGGGTAGATTTTCATAATAAGATATATTTTTACAATAAATTTGAATTTTGAGCTATTTTTATCATATTTCCTTAAAGACAACACGGTACAATAATCTTATTATTTTAAAAAAAAATGTACCAAAAGGGGGCAAGTGTGTGTTCTCACTTCTCAACATTTCAATTTGAATACAGATCAGTTATGAATTAATACGAACCTTAAAATGGCACACCCCGTATTAATATGAATTCACATCCTCTCTCTTACTGCACAAGGGAATCTTTTACAATTATTGAATCTAGACCATTCATTTTAACTTGGTACGAATCTCAAAGTCCAATAATACTGCGGTATTGCCCCCTATTTCTCCGAATCTTAAACCGGCTGAGATTTAATCTGAAACCGTAAAGTGATGTGAATCCTCTGTAGTAATAGATAGGATACGGATCCTACTAATATATCCCGTAAATTTCAATTAGACCCAAATTCTTTCTCTGACTCAATTTTGAGCAAACTCAAATTAAGTTACTTCGTAGGATATGCACTCACTACTCAGCACTCGACAATTCTCTCTCCCCTCTGCTTTGCTCACAAAACTTTTCTCTTAGGCCCTGTTCGGCCGCTCCACTATTTCCGCGGGAAAAAAAAAAATTCAGTTCAACTGAATTTTTTCTCTCACATGAACAGTAATTTTTAGTTCAATTTCCGTGTTTATGCCCATTCCCAATGGTCCGCCGAACAGGCTCTTAATTTATTTTACTGTCGAGATTAGAATTAATTCAACTATTGAAAACCAAACTCGTTTGTAAATCTCTATATATGCATTTGCCCTATAAAAATAAATGTACAATGTGCAATATTGTGCTCTCCAGCCGTCCAGCGGAGTCGGATTGTAACATAAACACTGTCCTTATGAGAAAAACATCAATAAAACAATCATTTAATTTAATTAAGCTTCGGAATTTTAAAAGTACGGATTATTCTCATTAACTATTATTATAAGCTAGTCGGCGGTTCATTGTGTTTATTAGTTGTAATCCAATAATTAATTAATGAAATGAAAAAAAAAAAAAAAAAAGTTATACACGCATCCACGCGTGTGAAGTTGACACCTTGTATAGCTGGCAGTCATTACGCTGAGGCTCATCGTATTCGTTGCCCTTTACTGTAAAGGGCTTTTGATTTCATGGCAACTTTGTAAGGTATTTGTATGCTAATAAAATATTGACTGTTCGAGATAATTTCGTGTTGGATCGATAGTCTCTATAGACTATAGAGTGTCACGCATGCACGCTAAATCAATAAATAGCTCATTCTCTCTCTTTTGAATTCAGTTTGAAAATTTGAAACATATAAAAGAAAAAGAAAAAGAAAAATCACGCAGGGAACCTGTTGCCAACAATGCCAAGTGCCGAATATACAATTTGGAATTCTTCCTGCGGTTCTTTTAATCTGGTCCGTTCGTTTTGATCGTACGGACCAAATAAGATTATGGCACGAATGTCAAAGCAAAATTAATACTGCCCCCCATCATCTCGAGCACTCACTGGCTGAGATTAAATATGGGCCGTCCGATCAACTTCGCACAGCTCCGCAGGTAAAAAGCTCTGCAGAGGATACCGGTCCTCATTATGCTGAGGCTTATTGCAAATTTTACGAATTTTTTTCCTAATTTTCCGAATTATTCCCGGATTTTTTTCCAAATTTTTTTTTTAGTTATTTTTTTGTTTTGCTCTCTTACAATACTGAGATCTCTGATTCAAATAATACCGAATCATTTCCAAATTATATACAAATTATTTTCGAATCACGAACTTTGACCTTGCCGAACTGAATCCGAATAATTCATTTGTCACTATGTATATAAAGGGATAATCAGAAGGGCGTATCCTCTGAGATATCTCAATTTTTGTGTGACCGACGTGTCTAGTGCCTATTCGGGGGAACGTAGGGGATAGTATTATTTGTGCTTTGAGATTCGTGCAGAACGTATTTGAACGATTGAGATATTCCAAAAAATCACGCAAAGTTTGAGATATCTCAGAGGATGCGAATTCCTTGCAAAGTTGCAAGGCGTGAGAACTGAGAAAGCATGAAAGCTACCGCGTCACGGGCGAATGGGGAAACGCCTCGTGGCAAGTAAATTGAGGGATGAAATGAATCCTGACCGTTCGATTCGATGATGTAGCGGATGTGAAGTTAATAATGTTTTGGTAGACTTTCTGCAACGATTGCTGTGGATCTGAATGTGCATCATTCACTTTTTAGAAAATATCACGGCCTAATATCAACTTGCAAGTTGCAACCTGTCAATTTTGAATTAGATGGCTGAGAGAATTTTGTTATCAATAATGTACCTTTTTCAATTAATGGTTTTCAAACGGATTATAAAACGTATTTGAGTGTCCAAAATTAATTTAAATTCGCCGCTCCATACTAAGAAAAGCTAGAGAACATTTTAAGATATCGGATAAGAAAATTCTCAGATAATTTTTCACTTTCATAATCCAAAAAAATCATCAATGACAATTGATATATTGATATCACTATCAATATTACACTAATTTGACTGTTCAACTTGTTATCCAACAATCTTTTGCATTCTAGTTTCACAGTGATTTGACTGTTTAACTTTTTTATCTAGCGATTTTCTGCGTCCTAGACATCAAGCGTAGTTCAATTCTAATTTTACTAAATAACAAAGTGATCAATACAAATAATAGAACTCTCAACATAATAATATAAAAGTCAAAATAAATAATAAAATCACTCAATATGAATATTAACTGACATAATTTCAGTTTAAATGCTCTTGCATTAGTCTATGTTATGTGATTTATTATTTAGTTCAAATATTTTAGTATATACTCTCTATTCTTTACATGAAATGTTTTAATATTCAATCTATGCGATTTATTATTCAGTTTAAATGTTTAAGATTTTGGTTGTGTCATTCAATTTAAATGCTTTGATGTTGTGTGTATTACTCTTCACTTTTAATGTCTCCATTCAAGTTGTCAAAAGTTTATGAAAGCATTACCTAACTTCAATTTAAATAATGCTTTATCATTTAATTTAAACACTTTTATTATATTCACATTAAATGTCTTAGCCGATAGTTCGTTACAAGTCAGCAAAAAATTCACTGAAACAAGGATGTTTTTTCAAGTATTGACTACTAAAAAACATTTCTCAATTAAAATATTGATGGGTTAAATAAATTATGATATCACAATGATGTTAATAATAATATCACCTAACCCTTTCCTTCCACAACGTAGGAAAAATATAATATACATATTTTGTATCAGGCAATATATGTTCGTTGGGCTCTAAATTTGTATGAGGACCAACAAAATAATGGCATTTTTCTCTTTTGTTTATTGTTTGAAATTTCGAAAATGTTAACAAAAATATTTTTGCTGTTTAACACATTAGTAAACCCACTACTAGAAAAACGCATAATTCTTCATATTTTCGATATTAGCTATGTTACTTATTTACTTATAGGGGCAACCACTATTTTTTAATTTCTTCCATACTTTTAATTTATAAACTGATCATTTTTTTATTAAAAAATAAAAATACATAACGTGCGTAAAAATATTAAGGCTTATAAGTAGCTAAATTACGAGGGCAAGTAGTTTATTTCTCAATTTATGATCAATATACAGTGGCATTTACGCATATTCTTATGTGTACATAATAAGTACGAAAATGAAATATGTGTCCTCACATAATACACATATATTTTCTAGTGGAGAATAAAATGAGAACTTTAAATTTAAGATTAGTCTTATAGAAAATACAATAAGTTTGTGACTTTCTGAAATTTAGAAGGATAAATAATTAAATATGATATTATGAATTTTAGAAGAAAAAATAATTAAATTTGATATTTTTAATGGATATAAAAGTAATTTATCCAAGATTGATAGAGAATTGGTTGCATCTGATACGTTGAATTACACATAAAGGCGCAGTAGAATATCCACAAAAGTAGGAAGGGACATTCACTTCATACAATGTTTCTGTGTTGTGATGTTGCAAACCAACCCAAGATGAACCATTACCACATTTATTTTTTAAGAGCACACCGTTGCCACATTAAAAGAAAAAATATATGGCAATTTTGGTTAGAAAAAAATAAATAAATACAAAATTGTTGCCATACCCCACATTCCAATGGAGAACATGACAAATTGCATGCCACAATCAACCTATAGTTTGTTTGTTTTACATAGAATGAAATCCTACAACCCACGCAATATGGGTCACAATTATTGGATAAAATTAGGTCTTTGGTGCTTTGGATGAAGATTCATTGCTCCTATCTTTCTTTAATGTAATCATAAATGATAAATGGCATGTATGGTGCCTGTATATTCAGCATCATTACAAGTCAATCTCAAAAAAGAAAAATACAAAACCATCGTCTGAATTTTTGAGCTTTATACTGGTATTTGTTTTGTCCAACTCGATTGACTTTATGATCAAAAAATTTCTCTCTTTCTTTTTTTTCCTCTATTGTATTAAGAACTTATCTGTGTTTAATAACAAAGATTTATATGACACAGTAACCTGGAACTTGCTCAGAAAACATATGCAACACTATAATCATTTTTATGGTACGCCACTTGCTGGTACCAGTATCTACTGGCTAAAAGTTTTAACCTCCCATTTCCATGGAGATTCTGGCCTTATGTAAATGAGTTTGAGGTTACAATTAATTGATTTGGAATTTGGAAGTAGGATAAAAATGACAAAAAAAAAAAAAAGTCTTCGTCAAAGGCGCTGAAACGGATAATTGAGCGCCACAATTATAAAATATAACCGACGGTCGATGGATAATCTGCAATAAAATTAAATTCATAAATCCAGGTATACAAATATGATTATCACCATTCGTTCCAGAAATGCATTGCTGGATTTTATTAACAAAGTATGGTCATAAACTAAAAACTATATGTACTTCCAATACACATCACTTTCTCTACTGATGTCTCTTTCAAGTACTTAATTGTATCTCCATCATGATTCATGACGCTTGATTTGAGAAGGGATACAAATCTCACTTTCTTTCTGATTTTGTCAACGAATATAATTTCATCTTTAAGAACTAAATTTAGGATGGTTTTTAAACACCAACTTCCAAATGGACCGAAATCAAGAAACTTGTAATTAGGTCGATAAATAGGCCTTGCTGCTATGAATAAAATTTCATATTTTGGGCCAAATTTCTTAAAATTATTCAAGATAATAAAATGAAAATCTAGGATGATTGATACCTGCTCTACCATGCTTTATATGGGCTTTTATGGGCTTTTTAATCCGGGCTTATGAGGCACGGGATGTTACTGTGATAAGAAAAAATTATTTATTTTTATGCAGTTCAGATCTCCTTTTGTATTAGGAATAGACCGAGAGAATACAAAACCACGTGCTCAAAGCACAAATTAGTTCCAAGAATATTATCTCAAAAGGCTAGAAAATGCTTTGGAAATTCTAAGGCTATATAGGAAAGACCATGGAAATTCCAATTTAATCAAATATTCTGTTCTTTTGATAAATTTTCTTTACGTTGAGAACTTGAGATGGATAATGCATAATGCATTAATGCTTGGGGGTTGTTGGCTTGCTACCATCTTTCCTCTTTTCTCTTATATTTTCAAAAGCGAATCTGATCTCCATAAAAATTGCACCTTACAATTTTGGAATTCTGTCAAAGCAGACACATGGTTTCTAAAGAAATTGAGAGCTTTCTTTTGAGGAAACATCATGGCCAATTGGCCATGCTCCATTTCTGTTGACATATACCATGCTAGAATCCTCGACTCCCTAACAAGAGAATGCCACCTGTTATAAGCAATAATAATACAAGAATTAATGGGACAAGCATAGGCATAGGCATAGACAAGTTGTCGGATGAACATGCAAATATAAAAGACATGAGATGGGCACGCATCTGGTTCCAATTTTCCCGCACATATCATGTAATTATATTCCAAGATTTTCTACATCACAGTGTGTGGTGTCTAGTGAACTAGGGAGATTCTCCTTTATTATTGGCAACTGATCAACGACCAAGCTTTTAATATGAGAGATTATTTACCAAGTTTACTCCATGCAATTAATTTATTAAGTTAATGTCAGTCATGAATCTTGTTTTGTCCTTAGGAGGACATTATTCAGTTATTCATTAAATGCCTCTCATTTTCTACTTGAATTGTCTACAACATCTAATTAAATTCGGTTGGATGTCCGAAATGAATCGTTTGATCCATGTTTCAATTCGAATGAAATTTTATACTAAAAACATTATGTGAAGCTAAGCAGACATGCAACTCATGATACAATACATATTTTTAGTTTTCGCATGAATTTTAATGTGTATCGAACATATTATACCGGACATCAGAACGAATTTAATCCGATGCTTATCCGATATCTCCGCTCTAAAAGGCTAGAGTTTTGCAATTGATGGATTATATTGTATTTTTTTTTTTAATGAGAGGGTTGGGATCAAAGCATCTAGCACTTTTTTCAAATCTTTGTTAATATAACATAGGATTTTTTTAATCTAAATTTCGAACTCATGATCTCTCACATCAAAAGACATATCTTTACCACTAGATCAAAAGTTTTTTCTTTGATGTATTATACTGTTATACTTTTTTAAAGCCACTTCAAAAAAAACTTGAATGTTGGTTGTTTCATTATATATGATATCATTCAATTTATGCTGTCTTTGTACATTTTTCAAGGCGGTTTTGTATAAAGCAATTAATCGACTAGAAATAAATTTCTATTGGAAGGGATCGAGACAAGGTTAACATCGAGGTCATTGCTTAGTTAAACATATTCAATAGCTCGTTTCAAGATACAGCCATAAAATGCTGCAACTTTGAGAATCACATTATGGACTTTTATTTTTGGTACACTCCTCCAATTAAACCCCCAACATTTAGTTTTTTTGATAGGATTGTTACTAACATCCGTAATATTTATACTATTGATCAACCTTTATAAATTTTGATAATAATTTTGTAAAATCCTATTTTGAACTTCTATTTTGGACCAATTCCATCCACTCCTCAATTCCCATCCTAAATCTTTAAACTCTAATTTTGACCTAACATGGGTGCCGCTTCTCACAGAAGCCAAGGCAATTTTGATATCGCCATAGCGATGGCAGCCCCCCCACCCCCAACCCACACGATCCATTCTTCTTTCTAGTTCTTTTTTTCATCGGAATCAGTGTTTTGCCTGGTGGATCTGGTCACTGCTCTTGGTGCTTCTGCCTAGTAGATCTGGCTCCCACTTGTTGTTTCGCCTTCATTCGAGCAGGTGCT
This sequence comes from Carex arenaria, assembly GCA_964058825.1. NCBI lineage: Eukaryota > Viridiplantae > Streptophyta > Magnoliopsida > Poales > Cyperaceae > Carex > Carex arenaria. The sequence continues at coordinate 224,551 of CAXKVW010000487.1, read as the reverse complement.
TCCGTCTTGCGGATCTGACCATTGTTTTTCGGTGCTTCCGCTTGCTGGATCTGGTGCCAGCTCTTCGCTTCGTCTTTCTGGGGGTTTTATTCTTCATACCAAGCGATTTGTTTTTTTCTTCTCTTCTTCAAAACTCTTCTTCCCCTCTTTGGCAATGGAAGAGTGGGTGGACTGAGTTGTACATATAGCTACTTACTTTATATGTTGTTGTCTGTATTGGCTGTTTGTTGACGTTGCTCTGTGTTATCTTTCTTCTCCTCCTCTTCTTCCTTCCTTTTCTGGTTTCCACCCTGATGAGTTGGAGTGGTGACTGTTCCGGTCTGATTGTTACTGTTTTCAGTTCGGTTTAATTCAGTGTCTTCTCTCATGTAGTCTGTCAGAAGGAATATGACAACTATGCGCACTGAGAAAACAATCACTAGGCTTCTATCATTTTTATCAAGCAATGATGACCAACTTAGTCTCAATAGGATATACATACTCCTTGTGCGTTTTAGTTTGTTTACAGCTATATATTTTATTAGATACTCATTGCCTACTCTCATGTAACAGCAAGTTTGTAATTCTTTTAATTTTAATAAAATTGCCTACAAGTTTTCAGTCAATTTTTTTTTACCTAACATGACCAACTTTTTGGGTGATACATAGACAATTTTTCATGATAAAATTAAGGAGCCTAAAATTTTAATCTATGTTAATAAAAATGGTATTGGGTAAATGTGAAACAAGAATATATGCAGCTCCTTGAATGAAAGATTTTGAGAAGTCAAATATTTAATCCGGCAGGCCACTTAATTAAGATGGTCGACATGTTTGGCTTAATTAAGCTGAAAAAAGAATAGAGAGAAAAAAGGGGGATGTTAACCTTTGTTTGGAAGAGTCCATAATGTATTATATTTATATGAAATATTAATATAGCAGATCAATTAAGTAGAAAGCATGCTGGGTTGTCTTGCATTTGCATTGCAAAATAACTAAATAAGCCAACATGAATTGACGAGTTTGGCAATGACATAATTAAGCAGGTCAAATCCTAGCCAACTAATTGGTCGCTCGATCCAGACAATTATCGTCACCGTTTTTGTTAATTGTCAAATCATGTTTAATTTTTGTCTCCTTAATGTTTCCCAACGTCATTAATCTCATTAATCATCTTGCAAAAAAATTAAAAAATCATCAATCTCAATTTTAATTCTATAAAAGAATCGTACCTGCAGGTTCATTACAACTTTGGTCGAATAAAAGTTCCGAATAATAAAGTTTTGATTGCAAAAGTTTTACTTAAGTTCTACTTTTTAACCTTTTGATTTTTATAATGTCATTCATTGTCATTTTCATTGAGTCATTATTCCACACAAATTTTACTATTCTAGCTTTCTCCAAACAACTAAAAAAATCCACTTGGCCCAACTAATTGTCAATCATCTTCAGGGATTTGTTGATTTAAAAATATATATATATATAATTAGAAAAGGTAAGTTTAGATAATCAACTTGATTTTTTTTTTTTTTTTTTTTTTGCAAAATCTACAACTACCGAATAGGTACCTAATGGTCAATTTCCATATAACTATCACAAATTGTTATCATGTTAGTAAGTTTGGATGAACTTAGATTAGCGCTAACTCAAGAATCTCACTAACTCAAGAGTGTTACTCCATGTTTGGCCACACCACGCAAAGTGCTCTCTTTCTATCTTGAGTTCAACTAATCCAATAAAATATTGGATTAGCAATTGAGAAATTACCTTGGATTGTTGGCTATTTTCACAAACTTTGTGTTTCATTCAAAAACACGAATTTTTTTCAATCAAATTTAGAACTACACATAATTTTTTTTTAAAAGTACACACAAATCCTTGAAGAGGAATGTCAATTGGTTAGGCCAAGTGAATTTTTTGAACTACTTGGAGAGTTAGAAGTAGGAGTGTCAATGTCTATGTGGGTATGTGTATGAAAATGTCTCTACTCAATTCGTACTGTATTCATTAACATTCGTAGCTAATTAGAATAGTAAAATTGTGTGTAATTATGACTGAATAAAAATTACAGTGAATGGCATTGTGAAAAATGAAAAACATAGAATTAAGTTGAAACTTTTGATATCACTTTTTTATTATTCACAAGTTCATCCTTCATTAATCCCATCAGGAGTTACTTTTTATTCCGTGATGGACACAGTGGAATAGGAAAATGGTCTTTGTTAATTAAGAGAAAAAATTAACTCATTATTATACTTACCTACCTTCAAATTTCTTTCACTTAAAGAGATTAAATCACAATTTAGTCCGGTTAGCCAGTTGGTTCGAACCATATAGACGTTCCAGCTGCCTTTTACATTTTTGAAGCCAATAGCAACTCTAGATCCATGGTTGTCTTGAAATTATAAGTCGATGCTCCTACAAATAAAAATGTTAATTATAAAAATTTAAACAAGTTATAGAGAAGAAAAGAAAAGAGAAAAAAATAACAAATCCAAAATAGAGAATCTAACAATTTGGTTCTCCACAAAAAATATCTAAAAAAATAAAAAGAAACTATTTAACAAAATCTAAAAATCTCCTCCACGGTTACAAACCTATGAATGGACAATTTGATTCTTTACAAAAAAAAAAAAAAGAAAAAAAAAGATAGAGAACCGTGAGAATTAGTCTTTCGTTTAGTGGTAAAGGCAATTCTCTCAGTGTGAGAAATCGCATGCTCAAAATTCAAGAAAAATATTTTTTTATAAATATTGAATAATTGAGTGACTTGATCTTCAATCTTTATTAAACAAAAATAAACAAAAATAGAGAACCGTAACAAGAAGAAAAACTGAGGTACAACAATCACCGTCATAGTGCATAATAGAATCTATTCTAATTTCCACATTTTGTCTCATCCATTGCTTTGTCGAATGGACACTTAATCCAGATTTATTGCTAATACGTTAACACCTTCCTTTTACTGTGGTCAATAAGAAGAGTAGAGCTAAAATGCAACATTGGTTTGGTGCTTCAATTATGCTCCACATTATTTTCTCTGTTTTCAAATTCGAACAGTCGATTCAAATTGCTTAACATGATCTTCATATAAAAATATAGTTGATGACCAAATTTTATATTTTTTTTTTGGGACTTCTTTTACTATCTTTTTTTTACATAGGTACAAAATTATTGCTTTCAGAAGAATTTGGACCATCTAAAAGACTAAAACAGTGATTTTGTTACAGGGGCAGAACCAAACTTTCAAGTTATGGGGGGTCAATCATATAAAATTTTATTGCTGTGAATATGAGTCATTTTATTGTAAATTATATAAAAAATAAATTGCAAATCCCAAATTTTGAGAAAAAAAAATAGAGTTCGATTAACCCCATTCTTATACTGTATATCTAACTCTAAATTTGTACCTACAAAAAAAATGATAAAAAACTTTCAAGTAGACAAAGAAATTACGCTATTTTGAGTTCAACCGAACCCGAAATTACGTTATCAATATCTTTACCCACATCCTAGCCAGCAGCTAGCTGCCAGTAGACAAAGAAATTATGCTATCCCTATAGCTACTTGTATCCTAGTCCAAAAATGCTCCCACTACAATCCTACCCTAATTAAGTCTTGAGTGCCATTTTATTATATATTGAGAGCAACATTAGTGCAGCTAGCAATAAATAAATTGTTTCATTATGCTCAAGATCTACAACAGGCCTGAAGCATGGCATCATCTGATAAATTAAATTGTAACAATTCCTGAGGACCACATAATCTATTTCTTTAATAACAGAAATCTAATCTCATATATAGTCACAGCCAATCAGCCTACCTTGTAGCTAGCCTTTAAGGCTTAGCTAAAAAGACGAGACTGAATCAGTTACAAGTTTAAATATTTATTTAATTGATTTTGTTCCGTTATGTGACTAGTTTGTGTCTAGTTTACTCTCTGTTGTATGTCTCTAGTTTGAACAGAAACTGGAAGCTGTGTTTGGTGAAAAACAGCTAGCGGCACAAAATTGTACGGAATTAATACGATTGATCTCGATCGGAGCTTGTTTGAAAATAAAAAATTATAACAAGTTAAAATTTCAAATTTCAAATAAGAACTATCAACTATCAAGTTAAGTATAAAATTAAAAATACAATTTTTTTTTACAAAGAATTACATGTTATAATAATATGTATCATATATTTAATAAAGCTAGGGAACTCCATTAATGAGTAAATAATTCATAAAACATTTAATATACCATTATATATAGTACAACAAAAGTAAATTGTTATCTCGTACAAGTCGGTTAGAAGAAGAGGATAAAAAAAATATACATGATGTGACACAATTAAAAAAAAAGTTGAACCACATGATAAATTAATTATTTTTAATCACACTGTAAGAATGCATCGATCGGTCCGCTTGATACACAGTCCTAGAGCTAGAGAAGGAAAAACGTGACACGCCGTGACGTGACGTGACAATCACACCGTGATTTGGTCACGTGACGTGATTAATTATTTTTTCACGTGACGTGACTAAAATAGCAGCAAACGATCACGTCACGTGAATTGTCATGCCGTGATCACACGTGACGTGACCATATGTGACGTGACATAACGTGAATTAGTCACGTCAAACTTTTTTTTATATTTTAATTTATATTGTTAAAAATTCAGAAAAAAAAATAAAAAATATGAAAAATTCTAAAAAATTTGAAATGAGTAAATAATATTGTTAAAAATTCAAATTATAAATATTCATTAAGCTAAATTAATAATCCCAACCCTGGTTGTACATATTGTACCCATAATCTTCGTAATTGTGATCACACGTGACTATACGTGACCACGTGACGTGATTGGTTTACGTGACGTGAAGTGACGTATAATTTTCATAAAATGCAGTCACGTCGTGATTGGTTTACGTGACTCGTCACGCCGTGACAAATTTCCTTCTCTACCTAAAGCCCACACTAGAGAAGAAAATTTGTCATGGCGTGACTAGTCACGTCACGAAACGTCACGTCACGTCACGTGTGTCAATTACGTGACGTGATCATTCGCGTGACATGACCACATTCCAATGAAAATATACGTCACGTCACATCACGGTATGAAACATAGAGTATCCAACTTTTTTTTTATGTATAAAGTATTCAGATTTTTATTTTAATGTAAGTTCAGTGATATTGGTACTCATGTAGTACTGATTTTTATTTTCTTTAGTTTAGTCTAATGAATGTTTGTAATTTGAATATTTAAAGTAATGTCAAATGCAACATTTCCTAAAAAATAATATTTACAACATTATTTACTTATATAAGAATTTTTTATATTTTTTTCTCTAAATTTTCAACAATTTAAATTAAAATATAAAAAAAATTGACATGACTAATTTACGTCACGTCACGTATGGTCACGGCATGACTACGCGTGACGTGACCATTCGCATGGCGTGACCATCCGCCACCATTTTGATCACGTCACATGACCAAATCACAGCGTGTTTGTCACATCACGTCACGGCGTGTCACGTATTTTCTTCTCTAGCCCACACCATTGACAAACTTCCATGTATAACCAAGTGTGATCAAAGGTAGATGAAATCATAATTAGTTTACAATGTCTTCCTAACATGTCATACCTTTTTCTTTTCTTTTCTTTTAAAATAAGAGCTGATTGATGGTACAAAAACATTAATTCATATTTAGTCGGCAATACTTTCTGTGTGGAGATCCATGTTCAAAAATCCGAATAGAAGAATTTTTTGTGAAATTAAATAATTGGTTAGCTTGACCTCCAATATTTACTAATAGCTTAACTACTAGTAGCTTTGAATTGGAAACCTTAAATGGTTTATCACCCTATTTTATAATACTAAGATCATGTTTTTTATTGTGAAGAAAGAGGTGGAGATGTCTCTTACTTTATATTTAAATCATCAAGGGAAGTGTAAAATAAAAACAATAAGATGGAGTTGCGGCATAATAAGTTAAATCACTTCTTCGAATGAATTAATTTACTTTATTTATTCTGAGTGTATGACCTAGTGTCATATATAAAAATTTGTTTTCCAATCTCTGGAGAAAAAAATTAATTTAAAACTGTCAAACAAGACATAAAACAGTAAAATGAAATGTCAACTTAATTTTCTTTAAATTGAAGTAGAAGACAAACACGACTTGAATGTTAAATACCAAATAATCATTTACCGGTTCAATTCCTAATTAATTGCTAGATGTTTAAAAGCTTAATTTGCACTGATTTGATAGACGTGATAAACATTTTTATAATTTAATTTGGAACATCATTCTCCTCCAAGACTTGGTTAATTATTATATACTGAATATTTTAAACTGTTCCGTATAACATATATATTTAAAAATGAGAAAATGTTTTAGTACCCAATGTTTTGTACCCAGTTTTTATCAAACCTTTTGGATAAAACTTCTTAATCATTATAGCTATAAATAACTTCCTGTCTCTCATATTTTCTCTCATTTCCTCATCTCTCCTTTTCTCTAGCATCCACACAAAACCAAAGCTCTTCTCAAATGGCAAACTTAGCTCCCTTCTTTTATGATGATTTCTCTCTGACCGCCTCCGCCTCCCATCTCCGGCCGCCCCCGCCTCCGCCTCCGCCTCCCATCTCGGTCCCTCTGCCTCTTCTCCACCTCTTCCTCACGTCATATGCATCCTTTCGAGCCGCACAATCTCGAAGGAGCCATAGATCTAGGCCTTTTCAAGGAGATCCGGAGCCATGGATCCAAGCTTTATCCAAACGATTGGCCACATCTCTCCACAACCTCGATATAAACAAGTTTCTCAATTATTATTGTTTTTCTTTTTTATTTCCAGTCTCTTCCGTTCTCTTCTCTTTCTCTTCTCTCTCGATGGACCTCCTCTCTGCTCTCGAGTGCTTGATGCCATCGGACAAATTCCAGATCTGAAATTACAAATTTCAGATCGGAGATGACAGACAAAAGTGAAACATGTACAGTATTGGATTCGTTATGTTACAGTATCGGAGATTTAACCTGAGTTCAGCGAATTTAGTAAGTTGTTAATCCATAATCTCGCTGTTGTTTGATCTTCTTTTCTGGATTTTTGGAGTAGTTTATTGTTGATTGTACGAAATTAGATTTGAATTTTTATTTTTGAAGAATTTTTTTGTATCAATTGTATTTCAAAATCTAGATCTTGTCTTCAGACTGTGATTATTACAGCATATGTGCTATTTGTTACATGATCCACTCAGTATAAATTACAGTATTTCCTTAAGTATGTTACATTATATGTTCAGTCCTCTAAGTTACAGTCTGCAGTTACATTATTTATTCAATATTGTACAGAATTTGTTCACATCTGTTATAGTATTGTTTTATATGTGTTGCATTATTTAAGTCAGTGTTCTTGCATGCAAATTTAGTGTATTCATGTTTGTTAAAGTATTTATTTATATCTGTTACAGTATTGTTTTATATGTGTTGCATTATTTAAGTCAGTGCTCTTGCATGCAAATTTAGTGTATTCATGTTTGTTAAAGTATTTATTCATATCTGTTACAGTATTTTTTATTTCTTTGTTACATTATATATTTGCATGTTTAACATATAATTTTTTTTTGTTTAGCTGGTTGAGGTCGTTGTGCAGGTGATGCAATTTGAAACACCTGTTGCTCATCCTTAGTTTTTCATTTCTCCTTACACCTCAGTAATTTTTTATTCTCTTTTTGTATTTTCATTTACATTTATTTGCTACATCTCTAGAATTTGTTGTAGTATTGTACATTATTTGCTACAGTTATGTTAGGCATTTGTTACATTATTTCATTTCATATTTGATAGTACTGTACAGTTTTGATTTTTCTTTGTTACATTATTTGTTCATATTTATTACAGTATGTTTTCTTGTAAAATGCAGATCTTAATGCACACATACACAAAGAAATAAGCGGTGATGGCTATTCCTCAACTGTCTGGCCAACAGTTTGAGACAATCAAATGGCTATTTGTCCCTGTGTGTAAGAAGAACCACTGGGAACATTGTGTATAAGTATTAGATAAATATGTTACAATATTTATTTACATTTATTAGATTATTTGTCTCCAGTTGTTATAGTATTAGATACTGATTGATGTTCAGTCTTAGTTTAATTGTCTATAGTTGAGACAGTTTTCGATACTGGTTGATATTCAGTATATCTGTTACAGTTTGTTCCTACATTTGTTACATTATTTGTCTACATTTGTTACAGTATGTTGATACTGATTGATATACAGAATGAGTTAATTTATTACAATATTTGTCTATATTTGTTACAAAGTTATGTTTATAAAGTTTTTTTTTATATTTTTGTTGTTTTATAGTTGTTATGGTAATTGTTACAGTTTACATACTTCATTGCTGTAGTATTTCTTGTTACAGTTTTGATACTTTATTGTTACAACTTTTCATAATGTTGTGTTACAGTACTTTGGAATATAGATTTTGTCGTTATTTTTGCACTTTATGCAGCTGTTTTTTACTATATTCAATTTTATTAGTTTGAATCCGTAATTTTACATATTATTTAATTCAAAAAATGAAAAAAATGATGAATTTAAAAAAAATGAAAAAAAAAATAATAATCAAAACTTCTAAAACGATAGAATTTTTTTTTAAAAAAAAATTAAAAACTTCTAGAAGGGAGAAAGTACACAGGTGGGCAAATTCTTAAGTAAAACAAGTACAGTTAACTGTCATTAACTGTCAAAGTACAACAATTTTGAAAGTACAAAGTACACCAAGTACAAAGATTTTGGAAGTTGGAAGTTGTTATTTTTTACAAAATTTATCTCATCTTTTACAGTATTTTATAATGTCTGTTACAGTACTATTACCTTATTGTTACAGCATTTTTCAGCGTCAAATGACAGTTGGTTTGGGTAAAAAGTGGATACAATTAGAAGGGTCCTTTAAAAATAATTTGGAGTTGAAACAATTTGCAAAAGATCGTATGTAACAATTCGTATTATTATTAATATTAACTACGTACTGCCGAAAGATTTTAGTTCAACCTTGGAAATTAATATGAACTGCATATGTAAAATAAAGGTACGTATAACTTGACCTCCTAAACTATCAGATCATCAATTGTACCTATTTAATTAGAATCATCTCGGAAAGTAAGAGAGGTTGTTTGAAAACTACAATTAAATGTTTAAAACCATAAAAAGAAAATTAATTTGTATACCAACAACAATAAATGCGGGCAAAACCTTGATGGGTACCTGCATTGCTAATTTTTCTCACATAAAATGGAATTCCAGAATTGTAAGAACACTGGTGTGTGTGTGTGTGTGTGTTTTACCCCTCAATTGCGTGTAGCTACTTGATGTTAATTTGGATGCATTGCTAATTTTTCTCACATTTACTTGCACCGACTATGATCATATATATGGCCGGGCTACAGGAGCTACTATTTGAATTGCCTAGAATGAAAACAACTTGTATTTTGACTTAATTCCCACACCACACCAATCCAAAATGTTCACTTCATTTCAAAAGCACACTAAATATTTCTCCTGCACAACATTTTATAGCTCTTGATGAGTCAGCCGATAATGGATATACACTTTTTTTTTTTTTTGGAGTAAAGTTGAGGATCAAGTCAACAAATTAGGTTAGATTTCACAAGATATTTCTATCTTAATTTTAAACTTGCAACATTTTACACATTAAATATTGTTTTTTTCCACTAGACGAACATTGATTCGCACATGTTCAACATTCATAGTTTATACAAGATTTTGGCAAGATTGAAAATTCGTGCTACAAATATAATTTATAAAATTTGTAAATTAAAATGTGGCAATAGTTCGTTAATATTGCAGGTAACATCAAACTAGAAATAATTACTACTATTTGTTTTCTTATCTCTAATGAATTGTAAAAAAAAAAAAAAAAAAAAGGTCATAATGTTCGCTAAATTCGATGATAACCAAATAACCAATTCATATATATTGTCACTATAAATTAAGATTCGTTACTTGTACTTTTTTTTAATGAAATTGGGGAGCTCGACTCCTAGCTACATTTTAATCAAAAATAAATTTAAGTAAGATTCAGGCATAAATCAAATATCTCGTTAGTATTATGATCAATGATGTGGTATGCCAATTGAAAATAAATAGTAATAACCGTATATAGTTTAATCATGTATGGTAAATCTACGGGCTACGGTATGTGGGCTAATAAAAAATCATTTCTCCTATTTTTATTAAGTAATTTACACAATTAAATATGCATCAGCAGTATATTTTAATAATACATATAGTTATCGAGGTATACACAGAGACAGTCAAGTAAAGTAAGGAGTGAATACTTGCTTATCCGTGACTCAAAAAATGTCAAACATATTCTTCTATTTTTATGATTTATTATAAAAATTATTAAAAAAATACTTAAAACTTCAAAAATTATAAAATTTTGATTATCCTTGATTTTTTCTTCAAAATAGGCTTACTATTTTTATGTTTTTCCTCAGAATTTTTTTATAAACTATACTTAATATTTAAATTAATTATAAAATTATGTGACATTGAAAGTTTTTGTTCCATCATATTAATTATTATCCTGTCTGCGCCTACTTATATATGCTTTACCTTCTGGATAAGATGATATTGCTCGTTGTAAGTTGTAACATTAGACATAGTAAAAGACTTGCCGTCATTTTTTTTCATAACCAAAAAAATAAATAAAATAATATTAATAACCCAAATTTATTTTTTTTTTCACCCATAACCAAACCGCCGGTCCATGGGACGGTCTACCCCCAGACCAAACCGCCGGTCTGTGGGGCGGTCTACCCTTGGACCAACCCGCCCCCCCGGGGGGCGGTCTACATATATATATATATATATATATATTTTTATAAAACCGGCCATGTATTTGTTATTATAATTGTATTGTATTTGTATTTGTATTGTATTTTTTTCTAATCTATTTGTTATTGTATTTGTATATTGTATGTTGTTATTTTCTATTTATTTATTATTTATATTTTTGTTATTGTTTATAATTTGGATACGAGGGATTTTATGATTTGTTATGTCAATTGAATAGTCGAAAACATAAGTGAACAAAATAATCAAATAACGTCTGATCAGCATAAAATATAGAAACAAAAACAAACTGAATAAAATCACCAAACAACGTCTGATCAACATAATATATAGAAACATAAATATAAAAATAGTACTGTCAGGTCTACAATATGAAATATAAAAACCTAGCGATGACGACCGGACAATGACAGTCTGGAAGGCGCCCCGCACGCCCTCGGTGGCTGCACACGCGTCCTCTGTGGCTGCACACGCCTCCTCTGTGGCTCTGGAGAATCCTCGTCATCAGAATGATCCACATGCATGTCCTCCTCGTCATTAGAATAATCTACATGGATGTCCTCCTGCATAGTGCCCGTGGATCGTCGGTATGAATCGAGGCATGGATCATACTGAGTAGCTTGCGATGGACCTGTCTCCCATGGATCGGTCTCCCAGTCCCCAATATACGTGCTCGGGGGCTGTGTCCCGAACATATGAGGCTCCCAAGCATCAGTGGGCTGCTGTGCCCCACTCCCACTCGCTTCATGGTCGTGCTGCCTAGGGGGTGGCATCGATGGTGTGGCTCCGGTGAGATCCTCTACACCGGTGGCGGTAAGGCCAAAGTCTGCCTGAGTGAAAGTGGATTCGGCACACCATAGAGGGTGACCATCCTGCAGTTAACTTATAATGTTAGTTTTGTATTTATGAAAACAACTAAAATTTAATTTATACAGAGACAAACTAACTTACCTCGCCAAGCTGCACCGGCACATTATATTTATTGTAGTAGGCGTGCCATTTCTTGTTGTCAAGCACCCAATCATGGAACGCCCAATTGGGGTTGTCTTCTGCAACATTTGAGTTGAACTTCTTAAGAACACACTTTCAAAACAAAATTGACGTGTATGAAAAAATAATTTAACTTATAATACCTTCGGGTGGTGGTGGTAGGTCATCGTCGTATACGAGGACCCGCTCTCGGCTTGACTCGTTCGGAGCTGGTGATTCTTTCTTAATCTCACGCCAGTTGATGTTCTCACCAGCGTCGTGCAGCATGCCAATGAGGCGCCCATCGAACTGGGAATCCTCGACGATCGGAGCAGTGTGATGCAGCATAGTACACCCGAACGCCCGAAAACCTTTTTTCGCCATGCACACCAAGCTGTGTGCAACTCCTCGGATCCCCCTTAGTACCTGTGCATAACGATTAGAAAACGAGTTATACGGAAAAAAAAACAATATTACAAATAATCTTTATTACTTACCGTTCGAGTATTGGTCGGGCCCCACGGCAAATGGGTCTTACTCTCGTCACCCATTATTCTCCGCCGAAGAGTATCACCGTAGTTGCCCTGTAAGTACACCGAAGTCATGCACCACCGCTGGTACCAGACAATATACCGCAATGCCCAGGGTCCCGCCCCCAAACTGACGTCTGTCGGGTCAGGCGGAGCCCACAAATGGTTCTCAGGCGCGCGGGCAATCCTGTAGTGGCGTAAATGGTGGGTGCTCCAATCCACCTCTTGCTTTTTATGGAAGGTACTGCAATTATAAGTCAGTTAGATACAATTTGTAAAATAATATCAATATTTGAGTGTGTATTACTTACTTGTGCAACTTCTCCGTCTCATCCTCACCAAGTATCGGGTCATTAGGGATGAAGGCATCGAATTCGAACTGACGAGGCACCCGATCAGGATAGTGATACTCAACCATCCAGTAACAAACGATTGGACCGCGGTACAAACCGAGATCCCTCTGTGCCATCGTCAATGGACAGAAAATACTTGCCCGGTACCACGACCGATACGGGAACCAGTCGACGTTTGCCTGGTGCAACATCTGGAGCTGATTCCGGACGTAGGATATACCCGCTGTCCCTCCCCTCGGCATATTTTCATAGCGGTGGCGGCTACCCCATATGGTACCGTATGGGGGGCTTTTGTTGATGTCTTTGCTCTTTTGCCACTTCACATTTGATGGGATGATGGGTCGGCATACTGGTAGATGCGACCAGGACCACTGCTGCAGCAAAAGAAGTGGCCAATTGAACTGCTGGCTGTCTCTCTGAAATTTGAGATGTGTATTAGTTATTATCAAATTTAAAATAATCGTAAGAACATTAATTGATTAAGAATTACCAGACAAGCGTGACACAGCCCTCTGTACAAACATGCAAGCACGGCTCCACCCCAGTTCCACCGCGATGGCTTATCAAGTTGCTCCAGCTGCTGGAGAAACATAATCGGAACCGAGTCGCCACTAGAATCGACGAACATCGTGGCACCACATAAGTCAAGCACGAATGTCCTAATGTACCTACAGTTTGAAGAGTAAGTAAATAACTGTTTATTTTTTTGATAAAACTAATTTTAATGTAATGTAATGGATTTGGAAATTACCTCTTGACCTTCAACACGTCAGTCGTCCATGGAGTAATGGCAATTTCGGTGGCATATTGGCGGAGAGCCTTCAGACTGATGCAGTACTGGGAGAACTTCTCATCATCGTCCTCATTCTTCCGTTTTAGCTTCTTTGCCACCCCCTCCACATGCACACCCAACAGCTCTGGGATCAACGTTTGGAGTACATGATGATCCGAGACACCCCCTATAGGATCGCCATCGATCCGCAAACCCCATAAGGCACTCACGTCCTGTAGGGTCACTGTCATCTCCCCCACAGGAAGATGAAATGAATGAGTCTCAGGTCGCCATCTCTCCACGAGACCGCACATGAGTGCCTGGTCAATCCGCAGTGGTTGTTTCATCGTGCCTAACTGGTACAACCCGAGGTTCATGAGGTACCGATCCATCAGTGGATTTTCGATGTACCGTACCTCCGGTGAGCGGTGCCGCACCGTCAACATGGTCTCATCCTGTATTTTTTCAATGTTTTAGACCAGTGGGACTGGATAACTATATGTATTGAAATGTAATTTTTGCATTTTCTTTGAATAACACAACGTACCTCCATCGATGCAAGTGAGACACGGTGACGTCTGTGAGGGACCCGCAGGAGAGGACTGAACGTATCTGCACGATGTGGTGCGGCATCCCCTGCATCGACACCCTCCGCAGTGGAGCTCTCTGTGCTACCACTAGTATCGGCGTGAGGTTGCGAACTCTCGCCGATCGCCGACGTATCTCGTGATCGCCCACGTCGAGGTCTAGTCATGCTGCATTTCAAAATATCAAGTTTAAAAAAATAAAACTCGTAATCCAATCAAACCTAATTTTAATAAAACTCGTAATTTCTAACAATTCATGCAATTTTAACCCCATGCAATTAATTTCTAACAGCTCCAAACAATTATAACAATTTCAATCAATTTCTAATAATTCCAATCAAACAATTTCTAACAAGTTCAATTAAATAATTTCTAACAATTCCAATTAAACAATTTCAAACAATTTCTAACAATTCAAATCAAACAATTTCTAACAATTTCAATCAAACAATTTCTAACAATTCCAATCAAACAATTTCTAACAATTCCAATCAAACAATTCTAATAATTGCAATCAAACAATTCTAACAATTTCAAACAACAAATTTCTAACAACTCCAAATAATTCCTAACAATTTCTAACAACTCCAAACAACTCCAAACAATTTCTAACAATTTCTAACAAATCCCGTAATTCGATTAATTTCTAACATTTTCAAACAAACAATTTCTAACAATTCCAATCAAACAATTTCTAACAATTCCAATCAAACAATTCTAACAATTCCAATCAAACAATTCTAACAATTTCAAACAACAAATTTCTAACAACTCCAAACAATTCCTAACAATTTCTAACAACTCCAAACAACTCCAAACAATTTCTAACAATTTCTAACAAATCCCGTAATTCGATTAATTTCTAACATTTTCAAACATTTATAACTGTTTCTAACAACTGTAAACAATTCCAATCAATTTCTACCAAATTCAATCACAACAATTTCAAACAAATTCCGCGAATAATTTCTAACCATTTGTAACAATTCCAAACAATTTTAAAAAATTCCAAATAATTTATAAAAATACTAGCAAATAATTTCATACCCGAAAACGAAAGCGGAGCGACGGCGCGGTGGCGGGGTGGAGCACCGGTGGAGAGAGGAGAGGGAGGCCGAGAGAGAGAGAGAGGGGGAGGGAGACCGAGAGAGAGAGAGGAGTGAGGCCGAGAGTGAGAGAGGAAGAGGCCGAGAGTGTTTCGGCTTGGTCGGAATGGCCGGAAATGGGCGTTTCTGGCGGCAGAGGAGAGGGGCGGCGGGTTGGGTAGGGTTTGGACGGGTTGGGTAGAGAGAGAGAGAGGGAGCCGGTTTTATAAAAAAAAAAAAAAAAATTATATGTAGACCGCCCCCCGGGGGGGCGGGTTGGTCCAAGGGTAGACCGCCCCACAGACCGGCGGTTTGGTCTGGGGGTAGACCGCCTCACGGACCGGCGGTTTGGTTATGGGTAAGAAAAAAAAATTTTGGGTTATTAATATTATTTTATTTATTTTTTTGGTTATGAAAAAAAATGACGGAAAGACTTGTATTAATTATAGCTAGTATTGACGTTAGATGAAGTTGGTTGATAGGGAACATCAAATTCTTTATTTTTAGAGGCTTTCCTTAATATAATTTCATTATTAAAAAGTGTAAAACAAAATGCAGTACTGTTCATTCAAGTAAAATATGTTATAAGAGTAGAACTAGGATACTCTTAGGAGTACCAAGTCTCTTTGTACTCTTAACTCTAAAATTTATTGGATTAACTTCGAACGACGAATCCAAACTGTTGAAATCCTTCTACCTTACGAGTGATGCGTCTACATGTGAAAATTTTAAAAGTTTCGAATTAATGTAGTATAAAGTCAAGTGGTCAAAAGTTTTTCAAAAAATGAATGCATTAAAATTAATTTAGAAACCTTCTAATTTTGACCACTTGACTTTATAATACTAAATTAATTTGAAACTTTAAAATTTTCACATATAGACGCATCACTTGTAAGATAGAAGGATTTCAACGGTTTGAATTCGTCATTCAAAGTTGATCCGATAGATTTTAAAGTTAAGAGTACAAAGAAACTTGTGTAAGGTAGAAGGATTTCAACAGTTTGAATTCGTCGTTCGAAGTTAATCCGATAAATTTTAAAGTTCTTTTGATACTCTCTGGAAACATCATGTTATAATATCGCATCCAACCTGTACAAAATAAAAAATAAGATCATTACGCCTTGAGGACAGAGTGGGGTGGTCCAATATATGATCGGAACCGTTTGATCCGCATCAAGATTTGTACGCATTTCATGTACAAAAATCTTAAAGTTGTTCGCACAAATTTTATTGCATATCAAACTATTCTGACATCTGATGCTCATCGGACAACCTCGATTCGTTGAGTACAAAAGATAAACAATTGTTGGATGTGGGCCCCACCAAAACGAAGGCACCTATACGAATTCCGAATCCGATCATTGGCCAATGAAACTATCACAGAGTCTTCCCCAGGAAGAAGGAACGCAAATGACTAAATGAGAAAGGAGAAATATTTTTGATGACTCGAGTGATTTGCTGTCATGATTGGGCTTTCTGGTTACTCCTTGGGCCCAAAGACAGCGACTTCCACCGTTGAAATTTTTTTAGGCTCATATGGAAAGAATTATTGATGCTTTTCTTTTCTTTTCTTTATTATTTTTTTTTGTGAAAGTGATATATTGCTATTAGATCATTATCCTCAAAAGACAACAGTATTAACAGTCAAAAGTTTTCTGAAATTTGTAGGCCAGAAGATTTTGATAAAGAACAACAACTGTTTAAAGGAATTGGAAGCTGTCTTAAGCACCGTCATTTTTATTTATATCCATCATTAAATATAAATTGTCAAACTTATCCACTAAAATTAAATTTTATCAAAACTACCCAAACTGGCTATTAAATAGCTGGTTCTTAATTTTTTTTTTGAAAAAAGTTATAATTTATTTATTATTTTTATTAAAGTTTTAGAAATTTTTGATATGTTTCTTTGAAATTGGATAGAAAAATATACAATTTAGTTTATTAGAAGGACTGAAACAAATAACCTGGATCAATATTTTTCAAATTGGATTTTTCGCGGCTGCAAGAAAAATTAAAATATTTCTTTGTGTGTTATTGAAAAAAAATGAAAATACTTTGAATCTGAATTATTGATTCCGGCTCAAAAGTCACTTCTAGGTAAATACATAAAATATTATGGTATTTCTATTTTTTTAAAAATAAAAATTTAAGAAAAGTTGCCGTAACTTTGTAATCATTACTCAAACAGTGTTGAATCTAAGTCGTTCGTTGTTTTAATCTGATATAATTCTCGTATCAAAAAGTGTGCATTCTGCATCAAAAATTCTGCATAATACATAAAATTCTGACACAGTTTTGGAAATTTGTTTTATTTTTTTAAATAGAAGAATTCAAATATTTTCTATATTTACTTAGAAGTGACTTTTGAATCAGGATCAATAACTAAGATTCAAAGTATTTTTTTTCCAATAACATACAAAGAAATATTTTAATTTTTCTTACAGCCGTGAAAAAATCGATCTGAAATATATTGATCCAGATTATTTATTTCAGTCATTCTAATAAACTAAACTATATATTTTTTTTCTATCCAATTTCAAAGAAACATATCAAAAATTTCTAAAACTTTAATAAAAAAAATTAAGGACCAGCTATTTAATAGCCGGTTTGGGTAGTTTGGATAAAATCTAGTTTTGGTGGATATGTTTGGCAATTTATATTTAATGATGAATATAAATAAAAATGACGGTGTTTAGCAGGTCAGCATGAATATGTTTTAGAAAAATATTATAGGCTTACAGCCCTAATTTATGATGTATCTCTTTGATTTTTGAACAAACAAATATATGAGACTGTAAATGATATTTATTGGATGTTAATTGACAATTTTGATAATATTTGAATCAAGATGCTAAATAGTGATTATCACGTAATTACGGAAAGGTTAAAAAAAGTTTTCGTGAACAGTGTAGCTATAGTGAAAGCTATCATACTTAACATTTTTTTCAAAAATAATATTCTATAATTCAACTAATTATCAACATTATCTAAAGTCTCATAGAGCAATAAGTAACACCAAATTGATTAAGAAATTATAATATTCATATTGAACCAATGCAAAATCCAAAATCTTTTTCAAAATATCTCTAGTAATGAACAATATATATCTTTTTCTATTCAAAATAACCTAAGCATCATGACATAAACTATTTTTTTTTCTATTCAAAGTAACCTAAGCATCATGTCATAAACTATCTATATTTTTCTATTTAAAAATAAAACCAATCTGGATCTTAAAAAATTTTGGTCCTTCAAAAATAATTTTGTTTGGGCCTTAAAATTAATGTCTGTGTAGCATAGGGTGTGCTATTTGTGCTATAGCGGTCCGCTATTACCGCTATAGCAGTCGTAGTTGAAATAACGCACTTTTATCCCTTAGCTTAGCGTTTAAGATCTGAAAACGCTATAACACGCTATTTAGAACGCTGATTTGAATCATAAATGAAACCATAATTCATTAAAAACCAAGGTTCTAAATAGCGATTATCGCGGAAAAACTAAATAAAAAGCTATCGCGAATAGTGTAGCAAAATCTATCCTACCATTTTTTGTTTAAAAAATTATTTATTATATTTCTACTAATTATCAACATTATCTAAAGTCTCATATAGTGATAAGTAACATAAAATTGATTAATGAATTAGAATATTCATATTGAACCAATACAAAGTCCAAATTACTATTCAAAATATCCCCAATAATATCATAAACTATCTATCTTTTTACATTCAAAATAACCTAAGTATCATGGTATAAAACTATATATCTTTTTCTATTAATAAAAACCTAAGCATCATGACATATATCTATGTTTTTCTGTTTAAAATCAAAAGTAATCCGAATCTTAAAAAAATGATCCTTAAAAAAAAATCAGTTTGGACCTTTAAATAAAAGCTTATGTAGCATAGCATGCGCTATAGCGCTTAGCGTGTAGCGCAAATAGCGGACCGCTATTACTGCTATAACGGTCGTAGCTAAAATTGAGCACTTTTATCCCATAACTTAGCATTTAAGGTCCAAAAATGCTATAGCGCCACTATTACATCGCTTTAGAGCACTATTTAGAACACTGTTTGAAAACATCAACAAAACATGCACAATACACTTTCAATGGTTTTAAAAGAATTATATGCATAATTAGTTAATTACTGATATCTTTTTTACTTTTGAGCAAAGAAAATTATGTACATGTAAAAGACAAATATTAAATGTTATTTGATAATTTTGATGATATTCGATCATAGATAAGTTGTGTAAACCGAAATATAACATTAATTGGTTGATGCATTCTTAAATAAAAAAAGAAAAAAGAAAGAATGGCCCATATGTGAAACCTCAGCCACAAAAATGGTTCAAGAAAAGAGCCCCTCACCAAACCTACCTGTCAGCAGCTGATAAGCTATAATTAGGACAAAATAATATTATGAGAAAAAGATCCTAACTTTAGTAAACAATACATCTGTGAGCAACACGGTGCAAGTCGGCGAGCCGCATTTCGTTTACCTAAAATGACTTTTGGGAAGGTAACAAGGAAAGGGGGCTAATTAATTAGCTGTAGCTTGAGAGACAAAAATTGGTCCCCTTTGGAAATAAGATCCAATACGCCTCTCTAGTAGAGAACTTATTCTCTCTTTCCGTCAAGCTCCTTTCACTTTGAGTTCAAGGTTTTCATCTCCATTTTTTTTTGTTGAATTGGAGGCATTCATGCATCATCAAGGACCAAAATTATTGGTTCAAGTTGGGCACAATTATTAGCAACAACACTTGCCAATAAAAATTATGTCAAAATCCATTAGATAACATAAAATATGGCAACTATGAATTTTATTATAAGATTCAGATAGATATCATAGCTAATATGGACAATGCATCAAAATATTTTAAAGAGCTCTATCACTATTTTCCATATATATTACTATTCTATTATGTTTAGTTATTCACTTCTAATACATTATTTTGGCGCTCTTGCAAATTATTTTTCAGAATATATTATTATATATTTTGTCAGACATTTTCTTAAAAGTATATAAGTTTCAAAACTAATACCTTGGTCTGTAAAATACTTCCTTAATCAACATTCTAAATTTTTTTATTTTGTTGGTATCACATTTTTTTTGTAATTATTTCATACGGTGCTTTATTAGAAACTATGTAACTTGTTCTATCTCTTGGTTATATAATTTATGATTAAATGTTTATGTTACGATCATTTTAAAAATAAGAAAAGAATGATTTTGAAAAGTAATTCTTGCACGCATCCATTTTTTTTATGTATATTAATTATGTCTTAACGTGTATATCTAGAATAATAGTCACTAGATCTTCAAGAGATACTTAATTTAAAAAATAGTATCGAATTGAGTATCTTCTATATAAGGGATTTTTTGTTTTTGGTTAAATAAGGGACTTTTTTTTTGAAATAAAGGTTATCGCTAACAATAATATATATCATTTTGCATTTTAATTAGATGCCTCTTGAGCGAATTGAACTTGGGTATCTTTGTAGAGAGGTAACACCCACCACCGAAGACTGTGGTTCATATAAGAAAATTGCATCATAATCTCTGGTCTCCAAGTTTGTATATTTAATTTTATATATATCCTTAATTTTTGGTTAAAAAAAAATACTTAAATTATATTGTTTTAACTTTAGCCATAGGATTAAGTTAAGGTATGATGCAAATAAGATTTTTAATGCACGCTAAAACCATCCTTAAAACCCTAATATTATCTCAAAAATACTTAATTTGTTATAATTATTTTAAAAAAAAGTTTATAATCTCAAAAAATTAAGAGTGTAGTACTCTAGTTAATTAAAATGTAACCAATTAATAGGAAAGAAAATTGTAAATCGCTGAAATGAATTGCAACAATTAATACACAACTCTAGCTAGTTTATTGTGTAGGTGAAAGTGTCTATGTAACAGTTTAGCATGTGCAAAGTGCAATAAATAATTGATGGACATATCCAATGAATATTGCAATGGAGGAGTCAAAAAGTGTGATATATGCTTTTGGTGTATTGGCGCCTATAAATATAAGCGGTAACCATCTGCAACTCACACTACGGATATTAGAGAAAGAGATAGAAAGAAGCAAAAGATAGCGAGTAAAAAGCTTGTCGGATAAAATCAATTTAAAGAAACAGAGAGAATTATGGCCTCATTCCCTGTGATCAACATGAAGAAACTGGAGGGAGACGAGAGGGGCGCTGCTATGGATCGCTTGCATGACGCTTGCGAGAACTGGGGCTTCTTTGAGGTACGTACTAGCTAGCTCATAATTTAACACGTTACTGATCGTTAAACTTGCATCAAATCTTAACGCGCGGTTTGAGTTTTGTGTAGGTGTTGAACCATGGGATATCTCATGATCTAATGGATGAGGTGGAAAAGCTTACCAAGGAGCACTACCAAAAATGCAGGGAAAAGAGCTTCGATGAGTTTGCAAACACGACCATCAAACAAGGAACCAACGGCAAAGATACATCTAACATCGACTGGGAAAGTACCTTCTTCTTACGCCACAACCCCGAATCTAACATATCCCATCTCCCCGACCTTGATGACCGCTACAGGTACATTCCACACCTTGTACAAATCAATCATAAGCATATATCCACTTAAACATGACAATTTTTTTACAATTTTTGTAACATATATATATGCGCAAATTGCAGGGAGGTCATGAGAAAATTTGCAAAGGAGATAGAGAAGCTAGCAGAGCAGTTGCTAGATTTGTTGTGCGAGAACCTAGGCCTTGAAAAGGGCTACCTGAAAACGGCCTTTTGGGGATCCAAGGGCCCGACCTTCGGGACCAAAGTGAGCAACTACCCACCATGCCCGAGGCCGGACCTTATCAAGGGGCTCCGTGCCCACACCGATGCTGGCGGGATCATATTGCTGTTCCAGGATAACCAGGTCAGCGGTCTCCAGCTGCTCAAAGACGACAAGTGGATCGATGTCCCCCCAATGCGCCACGCCATTGTGATCAACATTGGTGACCAACTTGAGGTTCACCAATCATTACTTAGATATATATGCTTGTGCCTCTTCTCAAGTTGTAGTTGGTGATTGCATTTTGGGCTAATTTAATTAGGTCGTAAAACTGAGCTCTCAAAATGAAGCCCAGCCCAGTGCAATTATATTTGTTTTATTTTAATAGTTAGTTTCCTAATATGGATGATGTCTTTTGCTACTGAATGTAGGTGATAACCAATGGCAAGTACAAGAGCGTGGTGCACCGTGTGGTGGCACAGAGAGATGGGAACAGGATGTCGATTGCATCATTCTACAACCCCGGTGCCGATGCCATTATTTTTCCTGCAACTGCACTGGTCCAGAAAGAATCAGAAGCTGCAAAGGGTCTAGTGTATCCTAAATTTGTTTTTGAGGATTACATGAACCTCTATGTGCGCCAGAAATTCCAGGCCAAAGAGCCCAGATTTGAGACCATGAAGGCCATGGAGACTGTCACTGGACAGCCCATTGCTACCACCCAATAGCACAGTTGTCACTTGTCAGCTGGTTGCCTGGTTGAGGTGTTACATTATTTGTTATATGGTATATTTTTTTATTAATAGCGTGACTTGGGTCATTTTGTAAGATATGATGAGCGAGTATATATGTTCTTATATTATATATGATCTAACTAGGTCTTGTGTAATATAGTAGAATACTAGAGAGGTTTCAGATGGATGATATATAACGGGGTGTTGTATTGAAAAGGTTATAATAGTCTGTGAGTATAATACACATAAAGAGATTTCATATGTAAAAATATAGCATAGCTTATTTTGTGAGATTTGAAGAACAACAGTCACTGTGAAATTTGAGTCTTTTTAGTCTTATTTTTGACAAAGTTGGGCTTTGTGAGTTATATAATTGACAACAGAAATGTGTAGTTGGCTTGCCACCTGAAGTCTTGACTTCTAAACCGTTAAACTTAAATGGCCGACAAGCCCATTTCATAAACAGTTGAATGCCTGTTTATTGATTCTTTTATAAGAAAAAAAAATGCCCGTTTAATCGGCTAAAGTTACTGACATAAATTCTATTATTGATAACCCAAGTAATATAATTTGTTTTCCCCTCCATTTCCCACCCTTTTATTCATATAAAAAGTATTATGTGTTCATCATAGTTGTTTAAGGTCATATATAATGGTGAAAATTTTCAAATTGACCTAGAGTTCTATACAAACATGAAATGGTCCGCTATTTTTATAATCTTTTACGAGTGAGATTATAGTATAGTGCATATCGGTCCATGCTGCAAGTTCATATTATTATTTTTAAAATTTAAGCGGACAATTCAAATTGTTTAATATGATCTTTATATGAAATTATAGTGTAGTACAGTGTATATTGGTCCATGCAATAAGTTCATATTATCAATTTTAAAATTCAAGCAGTTGATCCAAATCGCTCATCATAATTGTCATATGAAAATGTGATATAGTATAGCGCATGTCTATCCATGCTATGAGTTCAAATTATCATTTTCAAAGTTCAAGCAATTGATCTGAATCGCTTATCATGATCTCCATATAAAAATATAAATGAATGCCAAATTTCTAAGTTTTTAGATAGGTAGAAAATTATTTGATCTAAAATGATTTGAGATCATTTGGAAGTAACATTTTTTTACCAAAATAAAAGATAGTAAAACAAATATATAAAATATAAAATATGACATCCTAATATTTTTTTTCATATGAAAATCATGTTGGACTGTTTGAATTTTCAAATAAATATATGAATTCATAATACAGACCACCGTCAAATATGAAGAACATGTTGAACACTAAAAATAGTAAAAAGTTTCAAAAAATATAAAATTTAGTCTCCAATCACATTTTAATATGACCCTTAGCCAACATGTGTGTGTGTGTGTACTGGCTAAGAGGAAAGTGCTATGATCAAGGTTGAACACGTTGAGCGATTCAAATCGACTATTGAACATTGAAATCGCTCAACATGATCTCCATATTACCTTAGCCAATCTCTCTTGCTCGCTCTCTCTATATACATGTGTGTGTGTGTGTGTGTTGGCTGATATCAAAACGTTACTTCTGGAGCCGTGGTGCAACCAATTGGTTTTCTAATTTTCAAAGTCCAAACGGTCGATCCAAACCGTTAGATGTGATTTCTATATTAAAATGTGCTTAGAGGCCAAATTTTATATTTTTTTAATTTTTTTTTAACTATTTATTAAGCTAGTTTTGAAATCACTAATTTTAATAAACAATTATTTATTAAAATCTTTCACTATTTGTTAAAATCAGTGATTTTAAAATCGTTTGATGTTTTCAATGATCGTAAAAATTTTATTGTTTATTAAAATCAATAGTTTTAAAACTGACTTAATAAAGGGTAAAATAATTCTAAAAAATGTAAAATTTGGTCTCCAAGCACATTTTAATATAAAGATCACATCTAACGGTATGGATCAACCGTATGAACTTTGAAAATCGAAAAACCAATTGGTGCACCACGGCTTCGGAACAAACGTTTTGATATTAGATAACATTTGTGTGTGTGTGTGTTTGTGTTGGCTAATATCAAAACCTTGTTTCTAGACCGTAAAACAAAAGCATCAATTTTTACATTTTCAAAATCCAAACAATCGATTCAAATTGTTCAACATTCAACTTATAATAAAATATGCTTGGAGAATAGATTTTACACTTTTTGAAACTTTATTAAGCCAGTTTTAAAATCATTGTTTTTAATGATTCAGAAAATTTTCACTATTTATTAAAATTAGTGATTTTAAAACTGGTTTAATAATTAGTAAAAGAAACTCCATAAAATGTAAAATTAATTTCGAAGCACATTTTAATATAAAGATCACATCTAATAATTTGAATGGACCATTTGAACTTAAAAAAAACAAAACAATTAGTTGCACCATGATTCCAGAACAATTTGATATTAACCAACCTCTATACATATAACCTCACTCATCAATTATAATTTAATGTTTTAAAGTAACACAAATTTACTTATTACGTTGGAAGATATGACAAAACAATTTGAATTACCTATATATTATGTTATCCAGATACTCTATATAGGGTCTCGTATCAGTATCAAACACGGATACAGCTCCGATACATATCTGATACGTTAGGTGACGTATTTGCTTACATAGCATATCTATTGACTCTAAATATGGTCTCCGATACGGGATTATTACCGGCTATCTGTGCGGCTATCTGTACGGGATGCGGGCATACGGCAGGATACCTTAATTATTTTCTCCGTTGTCTGAAGTTTACTGGATTTTGTTCATGGACCGCCCAATCCATACATCTCTGGATTGGCCCACAGGCCACAGCTGCATATATAATTATTTTGGGAATAATTGAATTTTGATTGATCTTGAGAATCAAAACGGACGCCTTCTTGATTGAGGGCTAAAACACTTAATCACGGCACTAGACAATTCTTTGTAATATATGTTAGTAATTATAGTATTTAATATATACTTGGGTTAAACCCTTAATTTTTTTTTGTATAAATTTAATTTAAGTTATGATAATGATTAAATCAAATATTATAATTAAAATAACAAAAAAATAATAAATACATATACGAATTATAATTTTAAATTAAGTTATGATTATGATATCCATACGAGTATCCAATGCAACATAGCCTATATATAGGACCCATCCGTGCCAAAACATAGAACTTCACCTATCCTAATTTCCCCAATTAATATAAAAGAAAAAAAAATACTACACCTTTTCCTCTCTCATTCACATGCTTGTCAAAAAAGCATTCAGGCCCACATGCATGTGAAGATGCGTCTACGCCATTTCTTTAAGCAGATCTGTCAGATGCACAGTTCACAAAAATAAATCCCAGCCCAAGTTCCTATCATGTTACCTTGTCGTAATTAATTATTTTTAACAAAAATATACTGGCACAAAAGTTTGAAGGTCCGCTCACAAATGAAAAGTAATAATAGTAAAGAATAAATTCGATATGATAAAAATATTAGCATTGTTATTGTTCACGTGACAAACTAAAATAGTACTATACTAATTTACTAATACATACAGTAAATTCGATATGATAAAAGAACAAAGAAAGTGTGCCCAGCTTTAGTTTGCACACTAGCAGATATAGAGAAATCAGCAGCAGCAGCAGCAAAGATTCTCCTATCCTTCTCTATTTGTCTCTCTTGCTTTTATGACACGAAATAATAATGCCTTGTGCTTACAGTGCTTTTGAGTTGGATGGATTCAAGCATTGGTTGGAAGAGCACAGTTTCCAATCTCTGCAAAAAACAGAGAGATAAAACAAGATTAATTTCAGGGTTTTACTCGCGGTAAAAGAACTTCCTTTGACCAGTAAATTATAAAGCACTAAAGTTACGAAGCCAGATATTTCAGGCCCAACTAAATGGGCCCGGCCCATTAAAGAGATGTACTTACAGAAATCAAAAGAACAGGTGGCAATGAATGCATAATTGACGCGGTAACCAAATACCGATACAACAAACACAAATTAAAGATGGTGTCACATCCCCTCGGATAGTGTGCGAGCACTTTAAAGTTTAAACACACCATAGGTAACAATGTTTCCATTTATTACTTGCTTGAAGATGTCCCCGTAAATTTGATTGAGTCAATCAAAACTAGGGTGCCCCGGTTAACAGATTCAACCAAGTTGGGTCCATGTTAACTCAATGCTGGTTGGTTCTACAACTAAATGCAAAACCTTTTCATGAAAATTGTATGATGCATTAACTTGTAACAATAAATAGCGCTCCCATACATTATATTTAATTTTTCAAATATATTAACCAACCCCAAACTTTTTATGTAATGGAAAAAGGTATAATACAAGATTTTGCTTGGTTATTTTAGAATTAAATTAATTACACTTAGTTAGTTAAGACTTAAGTTAAGAGTAAAGAAAGAATTAGAAACAATGAACAAGAGAGCTGAGCAACTGACTTGGTGCCTGAGAAACAACATAAGCAGCCCCTTCAAAATGGCAAGTCCAGAAGCCCCTCCCATTCTTCTGGTAATAATTGTTAAAGGCAAACGACGCATGTGCCTCGATTGTGTTCGGTTCATAGCATGCTGAACCGGGCTGGATGGATTTACAATCAGCCCCGCCTTCACCACAAGCGAAATCCAATGCCTTCTGCAACTTCTCCTTACCGACCATTGTATTGGCCACACACCATGTCTGGCCCGTTGAACTCGATCTGACTGTGCCACTGCCACTGCCACTGCCACTGCTGCTCTGGTTGTTGCTGTTGCTGGTGCCAGTGCTGTTGTTGTTTGTGCTGCCCTTGCCCCCATCTTCGGCCCATCCCACACCACCTTTTCCATTGCTATTGCCACTTCCTAACACAAAGCTGACATCGTAAACCTTCTGCTGGCTCGGGTAGAACATCCCGTAGTTGCGCTCCGAGGTGGGTCCCGGCTTTTGGTTCTCATTGAATAGAGCAAAGAGATACACGTCAATGTCTCCCTGTGGCCGTTTCGGCGTTCCACAGTTGCCAGATAGAACCCTCCTTATTAGATTACCTGAAACAATATATAATGACCCACTTAATTCACAAATCCTAGTTTATTAGTAAACATAGATTTAAAATGTTGGTTATATGAAGATAATATACCATTATAAGCTGCTGCATTATTGGCATTTGCACCAGTTTCAGTAGCATCACCCTTGGACGGCCACCCGGTCTCTGATATGACAATGCGCACATCATCCGAGTTCAAGGCTGACATGGCATAAACGACCGCATCAACTTGTGCATCGAGCAGATTGTAGTACTTCAATCCACTACCTGGGTCTAATACACCGGCATTGGGTCTGAACAAGGCGTAATCGATCGATATGTCATTAGCATTGGCCTCATAAGCAAAGAACGGGTACGCATTCACCATGAGATACGACCCTGTCTGGCGAAGGAAATCGAGCATCGGTTTCATCACCGTATGGGCAAGCTCCGGACGAAAGGTGCCAGCGGATGGCGGGTAGGAGGATTGCAAAGCCGTGAGTGCAATGGGAGAAGAAACCTTGATGGCCTTGTCAAGCTTGAGTTTTACAAGAGCCGCTTGCACGTTGACCATCGCCGGGAGGAGGTACGAGGTGAGGTTTTTGGGGTTGACAAAGACTTCATTTCCAACAGCAATGGCTTGGATCTGGGTCGAGGGGTAGTACACAGCGACATTGCGCTGGACCCACCCAGCAGCAAAGGAGGCACGAGTGGCAGTGGCGGAGAGAAGCTCGTTTGGTAATGCGACGGTGACTTTGATGCCAGAGCCGCCGAGGGATTTGAGCACCGTCTGGTCGGTGTCGTATAGTTTGACCTGAGTTACACCGTTGGCTTTGAGAAGCTGCACTACACCTGGTGCCGACGGGAGGTTGTTCGCCACTCGGCCATAGTTCACCCCTATTGATCCTCCCTCTGATAAACAAAACAAAAAAAATGCTGATTATTTAAAGCAAACAAAACAAGCAGAGATAAAATATGACAACAACATTAAAGTAAAAAACGGGAAGAAATATAAATGTCGTTATTATTACCTGAGGTGGCGGAGAGAAGGGAGAAGAAGAAGATGAAACAAACGCAAAAATGCCCCATGCTCTGTGACAAACAGAGCAACTGGGGGAGGGAAGAAAGGAAGAAAGAAAGAGAGAGGGAAGGAGGGAATTAAGAAGTGGTTTAGTTTAAAAAATGTAGGAATAAAGAGGGGGACTTTTAAGATCTGATTTTTGGTTTGATTAAAGATGCGTGAAAAGGAGCGACAAGTAACGGGAAAGGAGAAGGAAGGAGGGATGAGGCGGATGTAAATTGTAATGGTGCGAGCGAGGGGGAATTTAAGCGGGGTTTTGTGGAGCGCCGTAGACAATCGACAGTGGGTTAGTGGGTGGGTGAGGTGAGCAAGAGCAAGTGACTGTGACTCTGTGACTGTGGAGATGATAAAAGTGGGTCCCATCAATGGAGCGCAGAGGAGACGAGTATCGTACGGGTGCAGTTGCAAGGCTGTAATCTCGATTCTATGATTCTATCTCGGGAAGAGCGGTATCCTGTTCCAAGGGACAGTTGGCGGATACCTAGTGGTTATTTTCGGTGTTGTGCGATAGTAACTGAACAGCGGATAAGTTTGTGTGAGTGCCTATGTGCTCCATTCATTCACACTTTCACAGTTTCACACCATCTGCGCTCCTAGCATCTAGTGGAGCCTGAAGAGAAACTTGACCGTTTTTTGAGACGGTGGCGATTGGAACTTCATCAAGTCTGTACTGGTCCAATAAATCGTACGAAATCATTACAAGTGCCGACGTGCCGGAACGTAACTACATATAACTTAGGAGATTTTTTTATAAACTATAAATTAAAAAATCGAATTTCGAATTTCAGTACGAGTATTTTATTTTTTTTTTAATTCATAAAGGACAAGTTGTCAACTTATTCCACATATTTTTTTTTGTCAGAGAACGAGTTGACAACTTGTTCTTTATTTTTTTTCATTTTTTTATAAAAAAATTATTTTTTAAGTAGAGAACGAGTTGCCAATTCGTTCTCTAATATTATATAATTTTTTTTTAAGATTTGCTTGTAAATTATAAAATGTGAAAAATGTAAAACACACAATTAACGCAAAATAACTAATAAATTGTTTTTACTATATTAATATTTCTATTAAAAAAATTATATTTCTAGTTATTTAATATTAATTATTTGATTAAGCTAAGGACATTTTCCTTCAAAAAAATATTAATTATGTAATTTAGAAAGAAGACCTCGCAGACTGAGAATATATGTCAATTAATTGGGTGTGATGTCTTGTGTTGTTTCACATATTTACTTAATTATTTTATCAACATATATATATTTAATTTAATCAGAGAATTAAACTATTTTATATTACTACTATGAGTAGTAGTTTTAGCTTAATAAATATTATCACTTTAACAGATTTACTAACTAAAATGAAAGAATAAAATCTAAAATTTTCAAAAAGAACATTAAAGATATTTAGTCGGTAGAAAGAACCAAAAAAAATATTTACACAATGAAAATATGTTCAATGTTTTCTAAATCACATAATTAATATTTTTTTTGAAGGAAAATGCCCTTAGCTTAATCAAATAATTCATATTAAATAACTAGAAATATGATTTTTTTTTCATAGAAATATCAAGTTAGTAAAAACAATTTATAGTAATTTTGCATTAATTGTGTGTTTTACATTTTATATTTTCATTTTTCACATTTTATAATTTATAAGCAAATCTTAAAAAAAAATTATATAATATTGGAGAACGAATTGGCAACTCGTTCTCCACTTAAAAAATAGTTTTTCGGTAAAAAAAATGAAAAAATGCCAACTCGTTTTCTAGGAAAAAAATATGGGGAACGAGTTGGCAACTCGTTCTTTATGGTTTTTATAAAAACCAAAACACTCATACTGGAATGCTAAATTCGATTTTTCCATTTATGGTTTATAAAAAAATCTCTACAACTAGTATATGATATGTATCTTCTTAGTTAATTGATAAAATAAGCTACTTGAAATATGAAATTGCCATATTTTTTTTTTGAGTGAAACCCGTAGGTGTATTTCATTGAAGAATAAAATGGTTACATTGTACTGATATTACAACATAATTAAGCAAAGCTAATTATCCAATTGAGAAAACATAAAACGCCTAAGTTATCCAATTACATCTACTGAATGAAAAGTAAAAAACTGCGAAAGTAAAGTCATTTGTATTCCCAGTCTTGCTACCAGTTGGATGCCATGTTCGGCACTCAAACTCAATTGCTCTTTTCGTGCCTCATTTGCCACACGATGAGGCTGTATCAATCTGTCTCTTCCTGCATGGTTCAGTGTTGCTCTAGGTTGTACCATTTTCCATATTTCAATGCATTCTTCCACTATGTCCCCTGCTCTCCAGGACGGTAGGGACTCTGAAGTGAGTGACCTGATCAAGTCTATTAGCGTTCTGCAATCTGAAAAAACCACCCATCGGTACGTGTCCACTCTAGCCGCAATATGTTTAAGGGCTTGTAACAGTGCACATGCCTCTGCATGAAAAGGATCATTGGTTGAACTATAGGTACAGGCTGCCTCCTCCAGTTTCCCGTGTTCCTCAAACCACAGCAGAGCTATACCGGTTTTTTTCGACACTTCCCATGATGCGTCCACTAATAGTGTTTGTGTTCCTGCCGGTATCTGGATTGGGGTCATCTCCTGTTGCATTGGTTGTTGCACAGGTATTGGGGCTACCGGCTGTTCCAAATGGCGCGCCTGTTTGAGAATGCCTTGTGGTGGGATTTTCTTGCCTGCGAACACCTCGCTGTTTCTGGCCTTCCATAGCACCCAGAGTAAGTTGCAGAATAGTACTATTTGGTCCCCTTGTAACATTTGTGTAATCATCATCAAGGTTTTTGTAAAATCCAGTGGTAACTCTTCTACCCGTATTGCAAAAGATAAGGCATACCATGTTGCTCGTGCCACTGAGCAATAGAAGAACATGTGCATTAGGTACTCATTCTCTACTTGGCACCTTGAGCAAATGGGGTCCACTCTTCTCATCCTGATGTGAAGCATTGAGGCTGTTGGTAGGCCACCATGGATTGCCCTCCACAAAAAGGTTCTTACTCTTGGCAGAACTCCTCGCCATTCCCATATCTTCTGGAGCGCCTGTTTCATAACTGGGTCATAAGCCGGTGGTTGACAGTGGGTTTCCTTCAACATCTCGTATCCCTGTTTAACCGTGTAGTTACCTGTTTTACTAGGCAACCAGATGAGTTTGTCCTTTAACAAGGGATGAGCTGAAGGTAGATGTGTTACCTGTTGAATGACTGGCACCATCTCAGACCCCATTATCTCTCGCACCTTGTTCTGATCCCACTGTGCTGTGTTTGTGCCCATCAGAGATGCCACTGTTGCGTCTCTTTACTTATGGGTTGTTATTTTCGTCAGGTTCCAATTGTCATGCCAAGGTTGGTTGAGAGCCGGGATATTGTTGCCATCTGCCACACTCCATCTTACCTGGTCCTTGAGTGTACCCTTAAGAATCTGCACCACTTTCCATAATTGACTGTACCCCGTGTTTCCTTTAACTGCCCAAAAACCCCCCAAGGAAAAATATTTAGCTTTCATTACCTTTACCCAGAGACGGTCTTGGTTTTCAGCCAGTTGCCAGACTACTTTGAGGAGTAGTGCCTTGTTGAATTGTTCCAGATCCCAGATCCCCAGCCCACCTTCTTCAATGCTACAACAAATTTTGTGCCAGGCGATCGGAACCAGGTATCTCTCCCCTCCAGTCTTCCCCCACAAGAAATCGCGGGTTAGAGAGGTAATCGTATTAATTGTCTTTTTTGGCAGCAGGGCAATTGACATAAAATAAACCGGCATCGATATAAGGACTGACTTGATGAGCGCAAGCCTTCCTGCATATGATAACATGTTCATTTTCCACCCAGCCATTCTCCCCTGAAATCGACTCACCAGTAATTCATGTGTCTCATCTTGCCTATTTGTATTTTGCACAATGTAAACCCCTAAGTATTTTTCACTATCTGTTGCAGCTGACGCTTGTAGGACAGATGTTATAGTTTCTTTGCACTCCTCATCACACCTTGCGCTAAACCAGACAGTGGACTTGCTGGGATTAATGGTGAGCCCTGTGAGTCCCTCAAACTCTTCTAGGATTGCTGTGAAGGTATTAACTTCAGTCACCGATGCTTGCCCCATGAGTACCAGGTCGTCCGCATACATCGAGTGTGTTATTGTTGATGCGGACCTAGCCAATTGAACCCCCTTAATCCCTCCCTGTATTGTTGCCAGCTGCAGTTTCTTAGATAAGAATTCCGTAACCAAGATGAATAGATACGGGGAGAGAGGGCATCCCTGTCTGAGACCCCTAGTCGGTTTGATGAACCCATCACCTTGCCCGTTAACCCTGATCGTAACTCTTCCTGCTTGCAAACAGTTCTGCACCAGCTTAATTAGGTTGAGTGGGAAATTAACCGCATGCATAGCCTGAAAAACAAATCGCCATTGGACCGTATCAAAGGCTTTATTCACATCAACCTTTAACATGAATGATTCCGCTGTGTATCCTGGTGAATTGAATGAGTGTATTATCTCTCACGCTAGTATAATGTTATCCATGATATTACGCCCTTTGAGGAAGGCGGTCTATTCTGGTGAGATAATTTTCCTCATATGCGGCTGCAATCTCTGTGCAACAATTTTCATCAGCAATCTGTAAGTTATGTTTCCAACAGTTATTGGCCTGAAGTCCTTGGGCCTTTCAGCTTCATTTGTTTTGGGTATCAGGGTAATGTAACTAGGTAGCCAGTCAGGGACTTGGGCTGACTCGAAGGCCCGCACCATAATTGTGGTGAGGTCTGTTTTAAACAAGGTCCATTGTGTCTGTAAGAGCCTTGCGCTGATGCCATTTGGGCCGAGAGATTTGTCCGGCCCAAGACTGTCCAGTACGGCCTTAATTTCTCCTGATGTTGGGGCAGCTACCAGAGCATTGTGGGCCGAGTTTGGGATTTTTGGGTAAGATAGTGGATTTAGATTGTCAAAGAAAGCCTGTGAGTCGGCCTGTTGAGCCACCTGTGTAGGACAGTATATGTTTCGAAAGTAACTGACAAGTGCTTGTCTGACCTCTGTGTGCCCGGATATAATTGTATCGTCATCCGTGCGTAGGTGGTTGATTGTGTTGATCCTCCTTCTATGTGTTGCCGCAACTTGAAAGAAAGCCGTATTCCGATCCCCTTCCGCGTGCCATTTGATCTTTGCCCTTTGTTGCCAGTACAGTGATAGGTCCTCCTCAGCTTTGTAAAATTCTCTTAGCAAGTTTTCCTCCACAGATGGGTTTTGATTGGCAGGATGTAGGGATTGGTGAGCCAGTATCGCTTGTTGGAGAGTTGACATGCGATTTTGAGGTGTTGGGACAGACCTTGCCCAATCTCTAATGTTCTGCTTCACGGTGTTTGTTTTTTCTCCCCATTCAAGTGAACCTGGGTTCCATCCTGACTTACACGCTTCCTCAAATCCCTCTATTCCGAACCACCACTTTTCCACTCTAAAGTTAACATTTCTGGCAGGCTGCCTTTGGGTGCATAGCAGAATTGGGGCATGATCAGAGTGTATGCGCGGGAGGTGATTGACATATGCATGTGGGTGGGAGATAGACCAGGATTGTGAGACCAACACCCTATCCAACCTCACGAATATTGATGCGGATGTGTGTTGATTATTAGTCCATGTAAAAGCAGGCCCCTTGAAACCGAGGTCCATCAGACCCGTATCGAACAAAAATCTCCTAAACTGAGTTGTGTTGTTTGTCAGTTTAGAGCTTCCACCGTATTTCTCTTGTGTACTCAGAATTGAATTGAAGTCTCCCAGAACACAACAATTGTTCTCTGCTTGTAAGATGGTTTTAATTTTTTGCCAAAGGTCACTGTTTTGTGTGCGGTGGGGGTCCCTGTAGACACAGATTAATGTCCAAGGGATGGTGTCATGTGTAGTAACTCGGGCATGGATGAAAAATTTATTTTTTTGGGTTATTTGGAGGTTTATGTTGTTGCTCCATAGCAGCCATAGGCCACCAGAGAGCCCTACAGAGGGAACACAGGTTGTGTTTGGGAGGGGAGAGACTGAAAGTAAGTTTGGGATTGTTGAAAGGAACATTTAGTTTCAATTACGAAAGCAATTTTTGCTCTCGTAGACCGGAGGAGGTTGGAAAGGAATTCTTGCTTCCGGGGCTCTCCGGCACCCCGGATATTCCAAGATAAAATATTCATATTGGGTCCAGAGGCGGCTCATGGGTCGCCTCTATAACACGCTTCTTCCTAGCATAGGAATTATCTCTTGCCTCATTGGAAATTTGGTATTGCCGGATTCTCGGGTTGGTTGAAGTGTTTGGAGATGAGTGGTCTGGGTTGATTGATTGGATCTGGTATCGTGTTAAAGGTTGTTCTTCATTGGGGTTTTGGTGCTCAGGTGTTGGTGGGGTCGGGGAGGGGTCTGTGTGTTGGTTTGTGGCCGGGGGAGGGTCTGAATTTTGGGTATGAGACTAGTATGGTTGGTCTGGTTGGTCACTGTTGGCCTCAATTTTTGGTAGTAGTGTAGAATCATTTATCCATTTACCAACTTTGGGCTCAATTATTCCTTGCATTTCCTCTCTATCACTGTATTGGGGGTCTAAACACAGTCTTTGCATTCGGATTCTATCTGCACAGTCATGGTGATCATGGCCAAGTTTTGAACAGTAAAAACATAGTTTGGACAAGCGCTCGTATACCAGGTAAACCGGGAATGATCCAATGGATGGGTGTTCGGCCATAGTGCTTGCCTGGAGTGGCTGGTCAATGGGTAAACACAATTTAACCTTATAGTGCCTATTCCCCCCAACATAAGTTTCACTGACCTGTGTGAGTGTAGGAGCTACTGACTGTGCAATTAGTTGTACTCATTGGGGTGTGATGAGGCGGTGTGGAACTCAGGCAGAAATTGCCATATACTGATATACAGATATACTTGAAAAGTTTAAATACATCAAGTTGGAGGTCAAATATGAAGATCCGACTAAAATGATTTTTTTTTCTAAATAGAACTCAATTTAAACAAATTAACTAAAGCAGCACAACTGATGAGGAAGTTATGAAAATAGCCTCCACCGGTTTTCCAAACCGGTGTGGCTTAAAAAGGTTTTGCCACACCAAATCTCCAAACTGATGGAGCATTTTTATTATCCGGATGACTCATTTTCCCACTAGGTTGTGACTCTGCCACAGAAAATCAACAAACAATGTTCCACCGGTTTGGAAAATGGGTGGAGGCTTGTTTTATATATTAGATTTCAGATGCTGATATATATTCCGATAGAATTCGCAATAATACAATGATTCGTTCCATTAATTCTAACGACTTACAAGCAATGAGGTTAATTATTGGCTACAGTGAAGGGCTGCTAAATTTTAAATATTTTACAAAAATATTGCTACAGATTTTCACTTTTTATTGTATAATATTATGAATTAAATAATAGGTGCGCCGATCAGTAAGAATTGTTCTTTGAATTAATTTTGTCACGTAATATTAGTCATTACTTATTATGACTTTTATTTTTGTTATTAAAAAAGCTCACATTTATTTTTTATTATTCACATTAAAGTGCATGCTTACTATGCAAGGAAGCAATCATGTATGAAATGATCATAACCTAGAGAAATTGAAAGATCAAAGATTACATCTAATTATTTTAGCAAGCACCCCTTGTATTACCGGCATTTTTATTCATAACAAAAAAAAAATATAAAATATTATTAATAACCGCCCTTCCAAAACAATTTTACCCATACCCAAACCGCCCCCCTAGGGGCGGTTTACGATGATGGATTATTTCTAATAATTATTATTTTTTTGCTTTTGCGATGATGGATTATTTATAATTATGTTTATAATTTATGTATTTTGTAATATTATGCATTTGTTTATATTTTTAATACGATGGATTTTATGATTTGTGAATAGTTTAAAACATAAGTTAACAAAATAATCAAATAACGTCTGAATGCAATGTTAAACTTGATAATATCATATATTATGATTTATGATTTCATAATATCATATTTTGTAATATTATGTATTTATTTATATTTTTAATACGATGGATTTTATGATTTTATGATTTATGATTTGTCAATATTACATATTTCATGTCTAAACTTCATAATATCATATTTATTCTTCTAAACTTTAAACACTTACAAATTTACTCATTTTAATCCCTTTGTCTGTTAAAGCTTATTTTAAATTTGTAAAATATCCATTATATCATTTATTAAAAAAAATAAAAATATATCCATTATACCCTTTACTCATTTTATATCCATTATACCCTTTATTAAAAAAATATCCATTATGATTTTATGATTTATTCCTTTGTCTTTATTTAACGGAACTAGTAAACTATATTATAATTACAGGATTGCTAGAACATATACCTTTCAGTCCTTGAAATCAAACCAGAAGACAAAATGCTTGTATGAGACTTCTCCTGTGGCAATTGCACTTGCTACTGGTTTATTTCTCGGTGCTGAAAAGTATTTTTTGACATAAAAAATTCAATTAAGATACTAAAAATCTTAAACTTAATTTTTGAGGCACTAAACGACGTTTTTTGGCGATTCTGATTTTTCTAAGTAAACCCCTGGGTGACGGTCACCACTGTCTCCTCCTCCCCTTTCCGAATTGGGGTCATACGCGTAAATCCGACTTTCCTAGCAAAAGATATAGCCGTTTAAAGTTAAAAAAAAACGATGTTTCCGACCCTTGATCCATTTCATTTTTTTTTAAGTTATGGCCGTTTTATTTTTTCTAATAACACAAAATGAAATATTTTACTTTTTCTTACAGCCGCGAAAAACCTGATCTGAAAAATATTGATCCGGATTATATATTTTTCTATCTAATTTCAAAGAAACATATAAAAAATTTCTAAATTATAACTTTTTTCAAAAAAAAATTGAGCCGGTTTGGGCAGTTTTGACAGAATTTTGTTTTGATGGGCAGAGTTGGCGAAATGTAAGTTTCGATGGGCATGGATAAAAATGACGGATGTTTTGGCATAGACAATGAGATCACACTAATATTTTTTTTAATGAGCATCAGTGCATTGCTTAGATTAAAAAAAAACAATTATTGTTATCTATCCATATCATGTGTTATGTATTCAAATCTTTATTTTTAAAATTCAAGTAATAAATTCAATCTGCTCAAACAAATATAATATTACAAAACAATTATTGTTATCTATCCATATCATGTGTTATTGTTAAACTATTCACAAATCATAAAATCCATCGTATTAAAAATATAAACAAATACATAATATTACAAAATACATAAATTATAAACATAATTATAAATAATCCATTATCGCAAAAAAAAAAAAAAAAATAGTAAACTGCCCCCCCCAGGGGCGGGTTGGTGGGGGGATAAACCACCCCCCTAAGGGGGGGGGGGGGGGGGGGGGTAAACCGCCCCCTGGGGGCGGTTTGGGAATGGATAAAATTGTTTTGGGGGAGCGGTTATTAATAATATTTTTTTTTTTGGTTATGAATAAAAATGCCAGCTTGTATTATGTAATGATATTGATGATTTACAAATGAAAAATAATAAATTCAATTCAAAAGTTTTAAGTTTTAAAACTCACAAGTAATTTGGTTCGAAACTCAAATTAATTTCCATAACATAATATTAAGAAAACTTTGCCGTATAATATTTAAAAAAATTCACTTCTCTCTAATCCAGTATATGATTCATTTTGTCGTTTTAGATTTAGATTTTGCACTTCAAATGTGCAGTATTTTTTTTTCGTGCATTAAAAATTGTGCGAGTCTACTAGATGAAATTTATATCTCATAATCAAACATGTAACAATATCAGCGTGTTAGGAGGAAAAAATCACAACAATAATGAAAACGGTAAATAATTAATTGCATGTCGATGGTTTCATTAGCACTTGTATACAGTTTTGGACACACTAACAATGTTAGCGAGTCTTTTTTTGTCCATATATGCTGACTTTGCAGCGTGTGTTTGATATAAATCAAAATTTAATGAAAACTATGCTATATGTTTAAATTTTATTTTAGAGATACAAATAAAAGAAATAAGCCAGCCGAACACTTGCATGATAAAGCTCAAGGGAGCAGGATGGATATACAAATTCCAAAAATCTATGGGCATTTTGGAATTTTTTGATTGCTCATAATTTTCCAACTTCCAAGTTCCAACCATTAAATTAATTAATTAAGTCCTTCAAATGTTACGGACGGATCGAACCGATTTTTTTTTACAGAATACGTAACTAATATATAAAACAAGCCTCCACCGATTCCAGAATATGTAACTAATATATAAAACAAGCCTTCACCGATTCTCCAAACCGGTGGAGTATTGTTTGTTGATTTTCTGTAGCGGAGCCACAACCTGGTGGAAAAATGAGTCATCCGGATAATAAAAATACTTCATCGGTTTGAGAATCCGGTGTAGCAAAATTTTTTTATAACTCCCTAACCAACTGTGCTGTTTTGGTTAATTTATTTAAATTGAGTTCTATTTAAAAAAATATAACTCAATATAAATAAATTAACTAAAACAGCACAACTGGTGCAATATATGTGTTTTTAACATATTATTGTTATTATTATTATGATTATTTTTTGAACCATCAATTTGTGTTTTTTTTTTTCTCACGAGATGAAACTCCCATGATGCAATCAACAATATGCGGTTCACGTTGCAACAGTAGTTTCACTTGCAGATCTGCCACAGTGAAAATGCAACAAAATGTCAAACAACAATCTTTTGTATCTTCTCCAGTTTTCGGAACAACAATCGGTCCGTTTCCATTACAAGGAAAAGGAAGTAGTTGTGGGCATGAATAAGATGTCTCTACTCTCTAGTGATGTTTTAAATGGAGATGAAGGGTAGATAAGAAGGAGAGAGAGCTGGCTGTTTGTTTGGTCTTAGCTTAGGGGTAAGCAGCGTGGGAACATGGGAATATGAATATGGGATAATGGAACCTAATAAAAGCATCTTTGTCGTCTACTTAGTAAAAGTAAAACGGCTCACAAGTCACAATCACATGAAGAAAAGAACTCTAAAAGCCCAGTTGCTTTACTTAAATCTTGGATAAATCCGCGTGTCAGGAATATTTGGAAGAACAGAAACAATTTTAATTTGCAACTGACAAATATACCGCAAGTAGCATCGTTCAAATTAGAGACTAATATCTGTAGCTACAACCGCAGTTAATTACAATTTTTAGTAGCGAAACTTGACAGAGTTCTAAACAAAGCTGCAATTCATCTCATCACAGACTAATTATTCTCACTTTTATTAGGCAAGAATAAACTTATACATGCATAGAATACATAATAAATGCATTTAAGCAGCAAAATGCAAGTTTTGGAGATTTTACTATTAAAGATGCTTCAATTAATGAAAAACATGAACGAACGGACCCAAATACATAATAAATGCATTCAAGCAGAATTTTGCACAAAATATTACTTGTAGATCTGTTTGATTTATATGGACTTTTAAAAGGCTTAGTGAGTATAGGCGTTAGTTTTAAAGATCTCACGTATACAAGTGAGGACTAAATCAATTAAAAATATGAACAAACAACCCCAAATGCATATCAAATACATATAGCAGAATTTTATCATAATACTGAATGTATTTATTTTATTTTAAATCATTTATTTACATACATGTAAAAATTATACATCAGAGTTTACCGGGAGTTTTGGTAATTTTGTGATCCACAAATAAGACCTAAATTGATTGAAACAGGATTCAAACGTACTGTAAAATGCATTGTAGCATCGTTTTATACAGAATATTAGATGTATTTTTTCATCTTTTTGATTTGACATGAATGAACTTATGCACATATAATAGACATGAACTATATGTCTCGTAAATTTTCAATTACAAACGAGGTATAGACTGAATAAAAAGAAAAGAACTAACTAATCAAAACACACTACAAATGAACAAATTAGTTGTATTTGTTCAATTTAGTCAGGATAAATTTATGCACATATAACATAAACAAT
This sequence comes from Carex arenaria, assembly GCA_964058825.1. Taxonomy (NCBI): domain Eukaryota; kingdom Viridiplantae; phylum Streptophyta; class Magnoliopsida; order Poales; family Cyperaceae; genus Carex; species Carex arenaria. The sequence goes on along the minus strand of CAXKVW010000487.1, from coordinate 183,756 downwards.
TAGTGTTTATACGCCAGTTTTGTAATTTTATAGAATTTTATGCATAACATGTTTTGTATATTTAATTTAGGATGGATAAATTTAGACAAACGTTGAAAGGCACAAGTTTTTTATGAGTTATGGTGGTGATCTTTACGATCACAAGTGAATTACAAGTTAATTAAAAACATAAATATACATACCCAAACTCACTATAAATTCATTATGGTAGACCTTTATGCATAATTTTAATCGATCGATTTGATTTAGCACAAATAACTTTGTAGATATATAAAAGACAAAGTTCAATTCTGCCCGCCAATTTTGGTGACTTTAGGATCATAAGTGAAGTCAAAATTAATTAAAATTATGAACAAAGACCTAAACAGGCGCACTATAATATAGGATTTTTTTTTAAATAGAACTAATTTTCGTGATTTTAACGGAACAAGCACAAAACGGTTGAATTTTACAAAAAAAACAGCTCTGTCGAGCTGAATAAGTGGAGGGAGAAAACAGAGGTTTTTTTATAAACCATAAATAGAAAAGGCAAAGTTAGGAAACTAATATGATTATTTCTGAATTTAGAAAAGCCATAAAAACCGAGAATCCCTTTCGGTCTGGAATTTTTTTTTCCCAAGACCCAAAGCAAATTTCGGTCTCCCCATTTTTTTTTCAATTTTTCACTCAACCGGTTACAATTGATCATGTGGCCATTATGTAGCATCATAGACCGAAAAAGATTTTTTTTTTTCCCTCAGACCCCAAGCAAATTTCGATCTCCCTATTTTTTTTTTCAATTTTTCGAGGTTCAAGACCCAAATTAAATTTAGGTCCTAGCAATATAATTGAATTTTCTGTGGCTGGGGTTGGAAAAATTGAAAAAAAATGAGGAGACCGAAATTTGCTTTGAGTCTTGGGAAAATAAATTTCCAAACCGAGAAAGATTCTTGGTTTTTATGATTTTTCTAAATTTAAAAACAACCATATTGATTTCCTAACTTTGCACTTTCTATTTATGGTTTATAAAAAAATTTCGAGAAAACAAGCTTCACAAAATAGTTGGATTTTTAAAATCCAACTGCTTTAAACTTGTTCCGTTAGAATCATTTATATTAGTTCCATTTTAAAAAAATCATAATGCAATCCAACAAAAATTTATACATCATACACTTTATATTTGTTCCATTTAGTACGGATAAACTCATACAGGAGTAGAAAAACCATGGATTGTTCCAAAGTCAAGAGATTAGGGCCTGTTCGGAAGCCTTAAAATCATAGGAATTTGAAGGGAATTTGGATCTGGTGGAAAAACAATTTCTGTGCCCTGTTCGGTTGTTCTTTTTCTTTGGTGATGGGATTGAGTTTATTCCCAGCTTTGTTCCCAACTCTTCATTATTTCATAGGGAAAAAAAAATTGTAACAAAAAATATTATGCCAATAAAAAAAAATAGTTTTAGTTCATGAACTATATTATTTTTGCTATATATTTTATACTTAAAAATATAAGCAAATGCCAATATTAAAACGTTGAATATTTATTAATTGATGTTTTTAATGATAATAAATGTAAGGTTATTATAAATAAATATTTTAATTGATTATAATTTAAATATTAAGAATAAATTTTTTGCATCTCAAAATTTATATGCTGCTTGACGTGATATTTTTATTTTAAATAAGTGAGAAATTTAAATAGAAACACATATTCTTAAAATAAATTAAGACTTTCCACAACTAATTTTACAGTATAACCGAACACTCATTCTATAATCAATCCCGTGCATATTTATACATGTGGGTTCTCACTTTTTCAAAAGTGAGTTCCCATTTCCGTCAAATCTCATCCCGTGTAATTCCATGACATCCGAACATGCCCTAATTTGCCAAAGAGATCGTTTCAAACAACACACACCCCTTTCTGCTGTCAACCGCAAACCATGGTCTTAAAGTTAACTAACAACTACCATCCTTTTTAGGCATATGTCATTTTCATGCCAAATGGAATTGGTTAATCTTGCTTTACATTTAAGTCAATGGAGAAACTGGGGAGCACGCGGAGTTATAACAAATAACCACTAAACTAGGCAAATCAATTTACAAAGTAGCCTTTTGCAGCAAGGTGATTAAAGAAAGAAAAACCTTTCTTCAAAGAAAAAAGAAAAACTGTACCCACAACATGTACACTGGGAACCAATGATCCCAATTGGTATACTATACAATAGAACCAACAAAAGAACAAGCGTCAGAAAATCGGTTAGATGTTTCATTTGTGCAAATTTTTGTCATGTCTGTCTTCCAAGTTGTATGAACTAAGCAGGCACAGCAAAATTACCATGTTTTGTATTTCCTCGAACTTTCAGACTGCAGGAAACAAACAAAATGAGGATTAAAGTTAAGAAGGCCTTATTTGGTGGTTCTGATTTTAAGCCAGCCTAAATTATTCGTATTTGGTTCAGGTCCAGGACGCAACATAAAATTAAGGCACCTGGAGAGGTGGTTTAGTTTAAGCCAGTCTATTTCATGCTCGTTTGGTGGAATAACTAACGCTGAAACCCCTTATTCCATGTTTAAGCCTCAACCAAACATGGTGAAAAAGATAACCAAGAATGAATAGTCATTTTCTGGTGCAGGTATAGAAATGCTACGAACAAGCCGACTCATGAAGTGTGTGCTTCCTAGATAATAATATTGTTTATTTTATGTTGAAAGCCAAAGCATGTGAGTGCCACTTACATTGTTTTGTGCAGTATTATCTTGACCGGTCTCCCTCGATTCTGAATAGTCCATGCCCCTGGAATGAGATAACCCCTCGAGAACACTGAGAATGTAATTGTAGATGCTGAAATTAAAAACAAGAAGAAATTAAAGAAGGTCAAATAATTTACCAAATGAAAAAAATGTATTGACTAGAAAATCGTGAACAGTTTTGAATTGAAAGGGCAAGTTTCCAACAATATTGTAAATCCAGATGTCACCTTCGTACCAGTACTATGAACCTGTCAATAGTGTCAGTAATATACTAAATTATCCGACTATTATTTGTTAAGATACGTCTTCTATTTCTTTTGCGGTTTAATATAAATTGTGTGAATTTTAAATCCAAAAGAAGTGCATCAGGATTATATCCATTTTCATTCTGTTACCTCAAGCGATGTCTGTTACATGCAGAAAAGAAAGCAACAAAACCATTCAAGATGCTCCTAATTGCGCGAAAAACCTATCAAGAAAAGAAATGTTAATTTTCTGTAACTATAGTCATAGCCTCCAGCATTACATCCTTAGATTTTAGCAAGATACCTGAGAGAAAATATCATTCCAGAGAGTTCTCAGAACTGAGGCTTCATATGCAACTCCAGTTACAGTAGTTTTCGATGCAGATGCAACTTGGAACATAGAGAAGATAGATGACCAACTTTCGATTAACATGTAGTACATGTCGATGAAAATCGCAGTGACCGAATTTGAAAGAACAAAAACCGCTTGAAAAGGTAATGACAGCACTTCTCCAATGACCCAAAGTATTGGACTTAGGATGTAAGAAGCTGTACATAAATAAAATGATGAATATTTTGATTACAAAAAAAATTGTGTCATACATTAAAAAATATTGCTAGCTCGCATGTGTGATACTACATAAATTCAAACAAGAAGCAGGCACTTGTTTGAAAGACATGCTCATATAAGCACTTGTGCAACAATGGCCCTCCTAAATCAACTTCATTTCATATGATACAAAGACTTACAAGAAAAAGGCAATAACAACTTTTAAAGGACAGCCACAGGGGCACATGATGGAAAATGGTTTGTGCATATAACAAAAACAAGGTAGTATTACATATATGCAAATATGAGACCTGGCATTTACATGTGTGTGCAATTCAAGGATTTAAACTTTCAATATACATGTATGCCCACTTGAAGAAATCATGTTTTGCAGATATCTCCATCTAGAAATGTTGTGTTTTTTTATATAATTTTTTTTTAATTTTCACCGGAGGGTATAGATTTGATGAATTTGTAAAGGTGTTCAACAGGGAAGAATCTCTAAACGAGTTGGATACAAAGGTGTTATGACATTGAGAAGTGACAAGGTGAAACCAACTTACCAGTATTCAGTACTGTGTCAAAGACGAACTCAAATGGCCATATTATAACCTCCAAAATGCCAGTAACCACACTCCATGAAGTTCCCAATACTAGCCATATAGTCGAACTGATATACTTCACTGCATTAACCAATATATTATATACAGGAAGAACATACTCTGCAACCTCCATAAGGGGACCCACAACTGGTTTGGTCAAAATGGTTAAAAATGATCTCATAGATCGTGTCACCTGAAGGGCCCATGTGACAGCCTGATTGAAATTGTGCAAGAAAAGCATCGTGCCTAGATACTGGAGCCTAGAGATCATCTCCCAATTCTCTATCCAGTCAAAAAATGGCCCAAAAAGTTTAGACAGAGTTGCCTTCATCAGTGGCACGTTTTTATATAGGTCATAAAATCCGATTAATACTGTTATGATAGACATTAGCACATAGAGAAACCTTGCTAATGGACACATCCAGGGGCGGTATATCTTGCAAAAGAGGGGATACGACTGGAGAAAAATGACCCATGACGGAAGGCCATACTCTAACAGAGTAAGCAGCCTCAAATCTGATACAATTACCTCCTTCAGTTTAAATGGGAGGTGGGGGTCATTAAATCTGAATAGTACAAAAGCATTTTTGTAAGAGGTTGCTTCAAAAGATGGGTTCGATCTTTCATTGTCATTACTCGAGGAAACAAGAGATCTTGGTGTGCTCACTATTTCACTGTACGATTCGTCATCCTCCCTCGAAATTTTTCGTCTCTTGTAGGGCCCAGAGGAAGGAGGTGTCATGTTCTCCTTATGTGTACTTCCAGCAAAACAAGAGCTAAATTCGGAACTATCATTGCAACAGCCAGAGCTATCCGCGGGGGCATCATAAAACACATCCACTGAGAGGGAAGTTTCAAGCATAGAATGAGCCACACGATCTATTAAAGAGTGAGAGACTGTGGTACTATGCATATCGCGGATTGGTCCGTACTATGGATCAATGTATCCATTTTTGAAGCCCAAACAATCGATCAAAACCATTCAACATGATCTCCATATGAAAATCTACTTGTAGGTCAAATTTTATATTTTTTACAATTTTTCACTATTTTTTAAGATAGGTAGAAATTAGAAAATCACTTGATAAAAAAAAATTTAGACCATTCAAAAGTAGTGATATTCTACCTATCTAAAATATAGTAAAAATATTCGAAAAAATATAAAATTTAGTCTGCAAGTACATTTTCATATAGGGATCATGTTGAACTATTCACATCGACTATTTGAAATATGAAAACGAAGATATTGATCCATAATATGGACCAATCCGCGCTATGCATAGTACCATAGCCACACTCATCTATTAAATTTGTCGAAAATATGAAGGTTCTTTTAAAATTGTTACCTTTTGTGCACATGCTGTTCAAGTACTCTTGTAACATATGGTGTTCATAGAAACTCCCAGGAAACCATGAAGAAAGCCAGGTTGAAGCCTGTTCTATGCTGTCAAATTCCCACCTCCTCAAAATTTTCACCTCTAATGCCATTGATGTGTCAGTCTACAAAAAAAAATTGATAAGCTCACAAATCAATAATAATAAAAATTTATTTATTATGCATATCCTGTTTCCCTAAGGGAAATGACTTTCAGGGCATTGCTAAAGAGAGTGCTATTTGCTTTTATAGCTATGATACACAAAATTATTAATTATGTACATCCTGTTTGTCTAGCTGTTACTTAATTTGTTAATTAGAAACCTCATGAGCAAACTATTTGCTTTTCATCCAGATCCTTTTTTTTGTGCTACTTTGGTTATGTTAGGAATTTCAGTGAATACTTTGAATTTGGCTTCTAAATAGCATTTGCTTCATTGAACTTTTTCTAAATCATTTTTAGGGCTTATGGTAGAGGCACTTTTCTTACTGGTATCAAATTTATTGATACCAGTAAGAGATAATTCTGAAGGCAACTTCCATATGTCATGAAGCAAGAAGACATTCAAATTAGACATATATAAGTGATACTGCTGCTACAGTGGATTCATTCGGTTTGGATTGGGTGCTATTCTTTACTTGTTTACTTTCGATTCCATTGCACATGCTGTAAGGTCTGGAGGATGACTTTTGTTAATTTGGCAAGAATAAATTATTGTTATTAATTTGCACAAGTGCTGAACCTTTTTGGTTTATTTTAAATTTATAACATAAATTATAAATGCAGAAAATTAATTACCTATAACTGTTAGAGTTATCAAATAAGGTGTTGTCAATATATCCTATCCCTATAGAAAAACACAAACATTCGCTAATTGTTATGTATTACAATTCACTTAGTTCAAAGTACCATCTGATACAATGTGACGCTATAACATTATATTCATCGTGATCAAGTGTCCCTCTTGTGATTTCAGAGATTTAGGCCACACTTTGTTGTTTATTTGGGCAACATTTGAGAGAGGATTTTCTCTATTATATTTTGACAAGAGAAGCAACTGAAAAAATATATATAAATAAGAGTGAGGCTATGGTACTATGCATAGCGCATATTGGTCCATACTATGGATCGATATCTTCATTTTCAAAGTCCAAACAATCAATCTGAACTGTTCAACATGATCTCCATATGAAAATGTACTTGTAGATCAAATTTTACATTTTTTAATATTTTTTTACTATTTTTTAAGATAAGTAGAATAATCACTTGATCCAGACCATTCAAAAGTAGTGATTTTCTACCTATCTTAAATAATTCTAAAAGAAGTACATTTTCATATGGGATTCATGTTGAACGGTTCGTATTAACTATTTGGACTTTGAAAATAAAAATATTGATCTGTAGTACGTACCAATCCGCACTATGCATGGTACCGTAGCCTCACTCAATAAATAAATAGACAACCAATTTCTACCTGAAGCTCATTTAGGTAGTTGATGCCACGCACATTAGCCCACTCGACCTCGAAGACAATAAAACCGTATAATGTGCGATGGAGTTCCTTATTCAGCATGCGTGGGTCCTTTAGCTTTTCAACCGGAAGAAAGGCTCTTTTTTGCTGCATGGCGGCGTCGATTAGATAATACCACCTCAACTGTCGGTTGCTTGTTATCGGAGTTGGCCTTGAGGTGCTAGGGCCATTGAGTTTTTTCCCACTATCAGATCTCTTTCTTCGAGTCTTTGAGTTTGCAAAAGGTGATCTTCTTGACTGAACGAAAAAAAAAAATGAATTTACATATAATCCTTCAAATTAAAGATTGACTGAACATAAAATAAAAAAATAAAAAAAAAAACTGATTTTCACTGCCTAGCATTGCATACCAGTACCAGCACCAGACTTGACCATACGACGTTAGAATGAAAGATTGACATTCTCAATATATATAATCCTTAAAAATAGATAAACATTCCAATAAATGCTTGAATCTGAGGTCTTCAGCTAAAATAACTAATTTAACCTTGAAAATATAAGGTCATGAGAATATGACAATGAATTTCATTAGTAATAAATATATTAGATGTTTTCATTTTGTTTTTTCAAATTTTCATGTATCTGAGATATTTGGTCAGATTTAGCTAAAACACAAAACTTAAAGCGTGAGAGCAATAGACCCATCAGATTATGAGGCCTAGACCATGGAATAAGGGGTTTAGGCCTCAGTTATTCCATCAAACGCGAATTAATTAAGCAGGCCTAACTAGGCGTAAGTCTAAAATTAGGCCTCTAGATTTAAATCACCTCTTCAGGTGGCTTTAGTGTAAGTCCCCCTCGGGCCCCACTGTCAGCGACTATCCAAATCTTTCCCCTCTCTTCAATAGTTGATACTAATTTTTAATAACTTAGGCCATGACATAACTTCAGACCTCAACCAAACATGAAAAGCTTAAGACTGGTCGAAGTTAGAAATTAGAATAACCAACTTATGCCTCCAAAACTTAAGACCTCAACCAAACATTTGGAAAGTGATATATATATATAGACAATTTATCACAAAAATTAAAGTGGAAAATTTGATAAACCATGCAGCAATCTAAAGAGTGATCAGGGTACTGCTAAAGAGAGGGTTATGTCAGACTGATGACTCTGTCGATCTATTATTTTGCCTTTGGTGCTTCAAGTTTCATTTCTACTTTTTTTTCTCTCTAAATCTTTTAAATTAGGCTGAATTGTATTTTAGTCCATATCAAAAACCTTGTTTTAATTTTTTTTGGTAGGCACTCATCTGACAACCTTAATAGAACTTTCAATCCCAATTTCATCGAATCACAGAAACTTCATGTGCTAGCAGAAAGATTATATAATCATTTATTTAATAATAATGATTATATAATGTTGGTCCAAAAATTTTGGGTGCTTTTATTTTTTGCAAAGATAACCCTGAAGTATGCCAGATACCAATTACCAACCAAGAGAGTAAAAATCCAAGAAATTACCTTAGTGACCATCAATTGCCATAGATGAGCTGGCCTGGTATCCTCATCAACCAACCACGGTCGATTGTCAACCAAAAAATACAACTTCTGGAGGCTTGGTGTCAAGAAAATACTCAACCTTGACAGGTATGATTGCAAATCCCTGCAATGAAAACAAAAGGAAGCTCTATCAATGTCATGCCACATGGACACGAGTATTAATTTAGCTCTCGAAATTTAGCCATATTATTCCATCAATTGTTGTATAAGAATAAAATCGAGTTGCGATCGTCCCAAAAGGATATTGGTACCTATTACCAGAGGGTCAATGTGAAAATTATTGATGCAACATCATTGATTTTTCTCCATTTTTAAGTTACTTCATCAAGTCTAATTTAGGATGTGAAATATCTGATAGATTACAGTTAACTACAATTCAATAGAACCCATTGGATGAGCCCCCAAAAAGAAAAATACTTTGACTTAAAATCAAGAAAATGCTCTTACAAATATAGCCAGAAGAATTCCCCAAAACCCTTCTTTACCTAACATTTTTTTGGCAATTAAGGTCTTTATATTTCATCAACTGAGACAATTAAGCATAAAAAAAAAGAATTAATCAGATTGAAGTGAGGCAAGAGGCACTAGAACTCAGTACCCGATTTGTAAATTGGTTAGAGGAAAGAAATTTCGATCGGCAGTGCTACAGCTGCTGCTCATTGCGGATCCTCTGAGACTGAAAAAAGGAACAGCGAATTTCAAATTATAAAAGAAAACAGCAATTTAGTAAAAATAAAACAATCCAACGAAACAATTTCCAAACAATAAGCACTGATTTGATATACCTTACTGGAATCATAGAAATCCCACGAAGGAAATCGCGGGAAATATCCTTGGACCAGAATAGAATCCGCGCTTCGAACAATATCTTGAAGTGGCAAATCAAGGCATATTTGTCTCTCTCAAACTCCTCAAAAGATAAAAAAAAATGAAGGTGGAGCTTTTCCTTAGCTTACAAGTAATTTGCTGGAGTGGAAACGAACAAAAGAGGAACTGCGACCAAGTAAAACGAACAAACAGACTTCTGTGTTTATCAAAGTATAGTTTAGAGATCCTACGGTTCAAAGTGTTTTCCTTTCCTCTTCGAGTATAAGATGGAGATCCAAGAATTATTCTTGATTTCAGTCGCATTTATTGGACTTTAAAGTTCGAACAACTTTCTATACGGAGAGCTGACAACGATGTTTTAATTCATCGTACGGTTCAGATTTGATCAAGTGTCTTTTTATTTTTACCAAAGTATTTATTACTTCTCTTCATTTAATTTTACTAAAAAGTATTTACTAGAGATTCAAAATAAATTATGAGCAAGACTATGGTACTATGCGTAGAATACATTGATTTGTAATTTGGATCTATATCTTCGCTTTCAAAGTTTGAATAATTAATATAAATCATTCAATATGATATATATATATATATGAAAATTTACTTGCAGACTATTTTATATTTTATAAAAAAAATACTATCTTTTTAAATGGGTAAAAATCATTACTTTTGAATGATGTACAATCTTTAAACTAAGTTAACTTTTTATTTATAAAATGTCAAATTTGAATCATAAGTATATTTTCATATGGTATCATTCACGTTGAACGGTTCATATTGACTATTTGAACTTTATAAACGAAGATATTAATTTATAGTGTGAACCAGTGTTTAAATAACAGTATGCTGTCGTCGAATGGACAGAGTACTGCTAAGCTATTAATTGGAATTATACAGACAATTTAACATCTTTATTAAATTTATGTATATATATATCATAATTTATTAAAAATAATTTATATAACTCATTAAACTTATCAAATAAACTTAATTTAACTTAGTTTTATTATTATAACATGACACTACGCTTATTTCTTCTTAACATGAGCATTTTACTTGTGTAACTAACATATTTATTTAATAAAAAAATAAATTTGAAAAGTAAGTTTTTTCAAATTCTAATAACATATTATTTGAAAGAAATGAAACATTCCAACATAAAATCACTAAATTTAGTTTATGATAACAACTTAAGTTCATCAAGAACACGTCATACTAATTGAAAAAATTACATCAGTAAGTAAGAAAAATATATGGTATATCTCCATTCTTATATAATGCACGTAGCTGTCCTGATCCACCAATAGCTAAGATTAAAAGATGAATTTTCAGATTTAATATCAGCCTTCCAATCACATAATCTGTCTTTTTTTTTTTTATTAAATACATCTATTTTATGTGTAGAAGTCTAAATTTAGTTAAAAATATACTCGCCACACATACTGCTATATAGTTTGTCACAATTAAGAATGAACCTCTAGCGATATGTTTCCTTATTCCTCCTTAAATCTATTTTTAATTCATGTAATTAAATTATTTTCTTATTTCTTTATTTTTCTCTTATTCATGCATTTATAGCATATCTTATGAAATAAATGGATTCATTGAACCTACAAGTTATACAAATATTGTACAGAGAATGAAAGTTTCAAAGAAAAAAATATATATGATTTTATGAAACATGCATATAAGTAGAGTGTTCGTAAATATGAGAGGATATAGAAAATATTGTATCTTTTTATTATTAGTTAAGAGGATATAGGAAATATCGACCTTCTAGCCTAGAAAAAATGCAGCTTAATTAATTATTTTTTAGCAGGTTAATTAAATTCGTTTATTATTCTAAATGAAGATTATCAACTTTTTGTTGAATTATTTGCCTCTTTAGTTATTATATGATTTAAGTAATATTCCAACAACATAATTCTTTGGCATATTTTTTTTTTAAAGGCAGAGGCTGCCATTCTTTGGTTGGTTAAAAGTAAGAAAATACTCTATGCTTGCTATTTTAATGTGTGCATTTTCATAAATATTGTTCATTTTTTATTTTTTAATTAATATATTTTTCGTATTTGTTTGTTCGTTTTCATAATTGTTACACTATATTGAAGATGATCACACTGACAATGACACTTCAAGAACTTTTTTCATGTTATATTTGATCTTTTTTTTTTTCCATTTGTTGTTTCTTTCATTGTTATTTATTATTTGAATTTCTGTTTTTTTTCGTGTGTGCCTTTTATTTTTATTTAATATTTTTTTGTTAATTTTGTGTGAATGTCAAATAAAAAGATATCTTCATATTATATTCAGTTTTATAATATGTTTCCGTTGCAATGCACGGGCACAATACTAGTAAATAATAGAAGAATTAATTAATTTCAAAGTAAGTGAGAAAAAAAAATACGTATAAAAATATTAGATGTATATTCAAGCACCAATAAAACTACAATACATGATTTATGAACCTATTATCACATACTATCACAGAAAATGTAAAAAAAATCTATTCACTAGAATAAACAGAAATAAATAAAAATAAACGGTCAATTAATCGGAAAACGACCGATTAATCGTTTTCATCCGCAAACAAGCATCCGTTAAGTGTATTCGTAATAATTTGACCGCCGTTAATGATTAAACGTTGTGCATTTACTCATAAATTATCATTTAAGCATATATTCGAATCGAATCAACAAATAATTTTCGGCTTTGATTTCATATAAATGGCTTGCAAATAAAGTAATTCTTTAGAAGTACAGATATATGAGAATTATTGAACGAGAAATTTCTTTTTCTTTACGTTTGTTTAAATAAGATGTCGGCGTAAAATATGAGATTGCTCACTACAAAAATAAGGTCGAGTGAAGGAGATGAAGAAACTAAAATGTGTGGTTTTTTTATTTAATTATTTCAAAATCTGACGTGTCACATAGAAGACAAAGAAAGTCTAATAAATTTGTATTTATTACAGGAATTTGTACAGAAGATAGCACGTCGTGTCCCGTACATACACAGACACGTACCATTGTTTTAGACATAGCTTGATAGCTATGCCGCAGTGGTTGACACATGTCAAGGGCGTCGGGTCAACGTCTCATGCCACCTCAATATTGCGATTTGACAAAATCTGTCTGATTAATAGTGTAATTGTTGTGTCAAAATTGATTTGACAAACGATACGGAATTTGTTTTTAAGCAAATAAAAAAATATTTTTTTGATAAAATAGATTTGTAGACAGGATCAAATTTTTGGCTTATGTTTCATTTTCGATACGCTGGTTTAGATTCGATCGTTTGAAAAAAAAAAAAAAAAAAAATTAAGGCTGAAGAACCATTTTGAGACTTCTAGGAGTTATTTCATGATTTTTTTTAGGGAAAATTAGTTGTATGCCACCCCAAAACAAGAAAATTATAAATTTGCCATCCATCCCCATAATTGAATTATTGATAGCCTCAAATTTGTCTCCAAAAAAAACCAGATGTATAAACAGGATATATATTAAAACCTTGAACAAAGATAATTATAAATGGTATGATCAGATCCGAACTGCTAACCTAGAATATTTGAAAATAAAAAGGCCATCTAGAGACTAGTATAGAATAACTCCAAAAATACTTTTATGAGCGAAAGATGGGAACAATCTATTCAAGAGTGGTATACAAAATCTCGAACCTCTAATCTAGAGTACCTAGATCTCTCAGAAACAATAACCATAACTAATAAACACCTAGCCAACAACATTTCTGTCATATATGACATATTAAACCTGTTAAGCCGAGTAAGCCTAAAGAATTTCAAGCAAACCCAAGAACAAATCCACTTCCTAGACCAGAAAATCCAAAAACTTGAGCAAAACTTGAAAAACCTAACAATCATATTAACATAAAACCGTCCTCTAACAACATCAGAAGTTAAAACTCTGGTGACTGAAGCGACAAAACATCCCAAACTTGTTGAGACAGAAGCCCTAAAAATCTCTGAAGAACTCAACCAAAAACTCAAAAGGGTAGAGGCTGTTCTCAAAAGGGTAGAAACCTGGGTTAGTTCATGAGCAATTACACAAATACTCAGAACACCCAATTCTACAAAGAAGCAGTTCAAGCAACAGACTCAATTGAGTCACCCGCGGTAGGCTTTGTGAAGCCCGCCGATCATCGTGGTGGTACCTCGGGCACAACCGCATTAATTAAACAAAACAACACCCAAATCCAACTGCTGGTGCAAGCACTGGTAGAAATCCGAAACCTTGAAGCAGAAGTTAAGGTCCTTAAGGATCAAGTTTCAAAACAGAAAGGTGTGCAGTTACCAAGAGAAATAACTGACGAGCTATCAGCTAAACTAGCCCAGCTATCGCTTGAACCCTCCAAGCAAAAAGAAAAGAAAGGAGTTTTAAGAGTCTTTAAAGACCCCTTTGTTATCCTCCAAGAAGAAAAACAAAAACTTAAATGATGGAAACATCAGGAAGGCCCAGTGTGTCCCAAACCCAAACAATAAATCCTGGAGAACCATTATTTGAAGATCAGGTTCGTGAATACAGGCGAGGGCAAAGGAGGAGGTATAATGCTCAAAGAAACCTGAGAAATCTTGCCCGAACCATGACGGGCAGAAACCCTTACCAGATGACCCTGGAAGAGCAAGTGGAGCCAGATGCTCAGCTCAGAAGATCCCTAAGAGATCGAGCTGCTATAGTACCCGCTGAAGTACTATACAATTCCAGAAGGGATGACAACAACCACCGTGTCTATAACCATCTCTCTGAAGAAGCCATTCTCTGCATCGACAACCAACAAATAGACAGGCCATTTATACAACTCGAAAGCTATGAGACCCTTAGGCGAAGTGGTATGCAATTTATCCACATAGGAGTCGCTCAAGTCAGGATACAAATCCTGCACAGGCAAGATGAAGGCACCTCGGCATTAGTTGTTTTCAGAGACAACAGGTGGCAAGGAGATCAGTCCATCTTTGCGACGATGGAAGTTGATCTAACAAAAGAGAGCCAGTTAGTATTCGTTATACTGGATACTATGCAAACAATTGGAGATTTTTACAGAAATTTCCAGATATCAATTTTGACAAGAGGATACCAAAACTGGCAGAATGGTGAAGCTAACCTCCTAATCACTAGAGGTTTAGTAGGAAGGCTTTCCAATACACCAAATGTTGGATTTGCCTATCAGATAAACAATGTATCAGAATACTTGGTGAGCAGAGGAGTACGAGCTCTCCCGGGTAGGCGATACTCAACTCAAGAAGATCAAGGAAGAAACTGGGTGGTAAGGCAGTCACGAGTTGATATTCCCATGATGCCCACAGAATTACAGACCAGTAACCTACTTGGTGGCAGAATCTCTATATCATTTAGATATTATGTTCCAGTCCCTGAACACACGAATGATATACCTGATGATGGCGATGAAGATGAAGTTAGGAGTGAAACAATTCTTATCCTAACCAAAGAAGAGACTGATGATGATGAAGATGAAGACTGGCAGTACATACAATACATTGCGGGCCAGTCAGCACAACCACCCAATAATCCTAAACAAAAAGATTCTGGTCCTATTTGGGACACAGATAATGAAGGTGATGATGAAAAGGATTGGATCATCAATCCTTTTTCGGAAGGTGGTGGGAAGACCGTGGATACCGTTTTCATGGTGAATGACAATGACACAGAAGAACCCTTTGATTACCCCCAATTCAAAAACCTGTCCAAAGCAATGACGGAGCATGCCTTTTACATCAACAAGTTCTTCTGCGATATCTCATTATCAACCACCGCAAGACCAGTCAATGAACATGCCCAGCTACCCTCCTGCAAGAAGTACAAATGAAGCAAGGCCAACTCCCACTTTTGAAGAGAGAGTGCCTAAAGCAGGATGATTTCGCGGGGGCTACAACAATGAGATGTGGACTCTACCATCAGCACAACAACAACAAGGCGCCATGTTTGTAATTCCAGATCAACTGGGGTTATTTCATGATGCATTTTCTAGGTGGGAGTCTATTACTCGAAACCATGTAGCTGAAAAAGGGTTTATAGATCCCAGAGACAAAATAGAATATATGGAGAATCTCTTGGGCGAAGTAGAAAAATTAACATGGGTTCAGTAGAGAATGCAATTCCTCGCTGAATATGAGGCGTTGATAGCAGTGGCAGACGGCCGAAAAGGCACACAAAACATACTTTCTCAAATGAGGAGGGTGTTTTCACTAGAAGACCCTGCCCAAGGATCAACAGTTCTCCAAGATCAAGCCTACAGAGATTTGGAGCGACTCACCTGCGACAACGTTAAATATCTTATTCAATATATGAATGAGTATTTACGTTTAGCCGCAAAATCTGGACAAATGTATATTAGTCCGGAACTCTCAGAAAAATTCTGGTTAAAAATGCCTGGTGATCTTGGAACCAGAATAAAGGTGATGTTTGAAGAAAAATACTCTGGTCTCACGGTGGGGGTGATTCTGAGGGTACTGTTTGCCTACAAATACCTGGAGAATGAGTGTAAAGATGCTGCTTTTAAACGATCA
This sequence comes from Carex arenaria, assembly GCA_964058825.1. Taxonomy (NCBI): domain Eukaryota; kingdom Viridiplantae; phylum Streptophyta; class Magnoliopsida; order Poales; family Cyperaceae; genus Carex; species Carex arenaria. Next base: position 167,851 of record CAXKVW010000487.1, on the reverse strand, counting down.
CTCAAAGACCTCTCCTTTTGTAGTCAAATCCCAATTCCTGGTTATTACCGTAAACCAGAAAAGAGGTATGGCCTGAGAAGGTCAAGAACCTATAAAGGCAAACCACATGAGTCTCATGCTAGAATTGAAAAGAGGAAACACCTTGTTAGAAACAAAAGGTGTAAATGCTATCTATGCGGGCAAGAAGGCCACTTTGCGCGAGAATGCCCCAATGATAAGAGGAATATCAAGCGGGCAGCAATCTTTGAAGGGCTCGACATACCAGAAGATTGTAACATAATATCCGTACAAGAAGGGGAAGATCAAAGTGATGCTATCTTTAGCATTTCTGAAGGAGAAGATGGGGAGATGGAATTACAACAAGGAGTACAAACCTTACAACTAAACTCTCTATTTATGCTCGGGGAAGAGAATTCAGGCTATAGGCCTAGAATAAAATTACCTGAGAAACAAATGAACTGCCAACACCAATGGCTTCATAATCAGGTTATCGAGCAACCATTCAAAACAACCTGTTCCTGTTGCGCCAGAGAGACTATAATCCGCGCTAGAATACATTGCTCTGATTGCGGAGTCACAGCATGCAACCTATGCGGCCCGTTCTATTTCAAAAGGGAGGTACCAGTAACCCCAGCAACCGCACCAGCACAAATCAACCTTAGAACTCTGGTTCAAGAACAGAGGGACTACATTGTATGGTGTGAAGCCGAGATGGAAAGGCTGCAAAAGGAGGTTAACCATTACAAGAAGAAGTACGAAGACCTCCTTGAAGAACACTTGGAGAAAGAATTCGACAACCTAGAGCTCGATAGAAAGAAAAAGGGCGTTAAGATCTATGAAAACGCCAACGTCCTCCATGGGGAAACAGTCTATAAAAATAGCGGTGACCAATCCACTGGGAGGATTATCAAGAATAGACTGTATAACCTAGAAGTGGAACTTGATATCCCTGGGAAGTGGAACTTGATATCCCTGGAGTTTAGAAACTCAAAATAAGGGCAATCCTAGACACTGGTGCCACAACCTGCTGCATAGATCAAGGGTCAGTACCAAAAGAGGCCCTTGAAGAAAACACCTTTGTGGTACAATTCACAGGGGTAAACTCCACTCAAACCGCCAACATGAAGTTAAAATACGGTAGAATGATTATTGGTGAAAACCAGTTCCGCATACCATATACCTATGCATTCCCGATGAAGTTGGGAAGAGAGATACAAATGATCATAGGGTGTAATTTATACGCTCTATGCATGGAGGCCTGAGAATAGAGGGTGACACAATTACCTTCTACAAAAACCTTACAGTTATCAATACACAACCACAAGCAAAGGTCATGGCCATAGAAGAAGTAGACCTTCAAGACCTGGAGTACATACAGCTCCAAGAAATGGTCCATTACAATTTTGGGCAAACATCATCAAACTTTGTATCAAAGTTTGATCAAATATTGAGGAGGCTAAAGGAGGCCGGGTTCATTGGCGAAAACCCTTTACAACATTGGGCTAAAAATAAGGTAGTATGTAAGCTGGATATCAAAAATCCAGACTTCATTATTGAAGACAGGCCCTTAAAACAGGTCACACCACAGATGAAACAAACTTTCAGTAAACATGTGGAGGCCTTGCTAAAACTCGGGGTAATACGACCCAGTAAGAGCAAACACCGGACGACGGTAATTATCGTCAACTTTGGTACATCAATAGACCCAAAAACCGGGAAGGAGGTGAAAGGCAAAGAACGTATGGTATTTAATTACAGGAGGCTTAATGATATAACTGAAAAGGATCAATATAGCCTTCCTGGTATTAATACAATTATGAGAAAAGTAGCTAATAGTAAAATCTACTCTAAATTCGATTTAAAGAGTGGATTTCACCAAGTAGCTATGCACCCAGATTCAATTGAATGGACTGCTTTCTGGGTACCCGATGGGCTATACGAATGGCTAGTAATGCCGTTTGGGTTAAAAAATGCTCCAGCAGTGTTCCAACGAAAAATGGATCATTGCTTCAGAGGCACTGAGAATTTTATTGCAGTTTATATTGATGATATTCTGATATTTTCTCAGTCAGAAAGGGAGCATGCAGAGCATCTAAAGATAATGCTCGCAAAATGTGAGGAGCATGGGCTTGTCCTTAGCCCGACAAAGATGAAGATAGCTGTTCCTCAGATAGAATTATTGGGGGCAGTAATAGGCGAAGGCACTATTCGACTATAGCCGAATATTATCAAGAAAATTGAAGAATTCAGAGAAGATGATCTCACTCATAAGTCCGGTATGAGATCATGGCTAGGGCTCCTCAATTATGCCAGAAGCTATATCTCTAATCTCAGAAAACTTTTAAGCCCTCTGTATGCGAAAACCAGCCCAACTGGCGATAAACGATTAAATAAACAAGATTGGGAGCTGATTCGCGCAATAAAACAGCAGGTTCGAGACCTGCCTGATCTTTGCATACCCCCAGAAGAATGCTTTATTGTAATCGAAACAGACGGATGCATGGATGGATGGGGTGGTGTATGCAAATGGAAACCAAAGAGGTATGATCCAAGGAGCACAGAGAAGCCGTGCGCCTATGCAAGCGGTAAATTCAACCCGCCTAAATCAACAATAGACGCAGAAATCTTCGCGGTCATGAATAGCCTGGAAGCATTGAAGATCTACTACCTCGATAGAAAGGAATTAGTGATACGCACTGATTGTCACGCTATCATTAGTTTCTTTAATAAATCTAACATTAATAAACCGTCAAGAGTGCGCTGGATCTCGTTCACAGACTTTATAACGGGATTAGGAATCAATGTTCAATTTGAGCACATAGATGGGAAGGACAACCTTTTGGATGACTCCCTATCACGGTTAATTAATGTTTTAATTGATGCAGGATGGCCCAATCAGGAAGCATTATATGTCCTGGGTAATCTAGCCGAAGCTCTTCACGAGAGCGAGAAGCATCCCAACCAGGAAATTCAGGAGAAAATGTCTCAAATAATCCTGCAGATCAGTCACTCGTTTGCCAGTACAGGAATCTACTACGGCAAACTCACGGCGAAACCCATACCCTGGAAAGACAAAATGAGCTTAGGCTCCAACTTCGAGCAATAGAGAACAAAGTAATTTCAAAAGCATTTGAGGGGATTAATGATTTAATAAAAATACAACAGATGAAGGAATCTCAATGTTCTAAGCTCGCAACAAGGGACAATTATTGGGGAGATTGGCTACCCCAAGTCCAGCAAACACTTACTAAGCTTCAAAAGGCTTACCAGGAGTTTAAACAGTTAATTTGTGAGGTAAAAGTGTTCCATATCTAAGAAGCGTGCTGGACCCTACCACTATGCCAAAATGTGTGTATTATTGGCATCACTTTAGTGTGAGGTGTGTTTTACTTTTTAGGCCTGCTTGTTTTGGCATTTAGTGTGAGGTGTGTTTTAATTTTTAGGTCTGCTTATTTTGACCTTTACTTTTTCTTTAGTGTGGGCCAATAGCTGGCCAGAATATTTACTTTCGGTGCATTATGAGTACCTTTATTTCGTAGTGGGAGACAAAAGTTTGTGGAAATCCTTTAATCACATGCGATGGGGCCCAATGAGCACCCGGTGTGATAATTGAGATTCCATCCTAAGTCTCTATATAAAGGCTTGTGTTTAGAGTTGCAAGACAAGCAGAGAATCAGCAAGTCTCACTTCTCTCTCTGTAAACATCCCTCTTAATAAATAAAGTTTCCGCTTGTGTTTCTTCATTCTTCCAGTGTTCACAGTAACCAGTCGAAGTTTGAAGACTCCTCTGATCGATCCGCACCCTGCTGGTATCAGAGCAAGGTCTGTTTCCATTCATAGCTTTCTAAGTTTCTTTGTATTCTAGGAAGACAACTAGGGGAAGATCATACCAAAAAGTATGAATATTGTTCAAAACCTGAATATATTGACTACTTACAATCTTTTTATGGTATTACTTAATCATTATTAACCCAAGGATATTAGCTTATAGGACTTGATTTTCGAAAAATTTAGCTAAACCAAAAGAATCATCCTGCCATATAGTACCCTAAGGAGTGGGGAAGATTACGGGTTAACACGATGAGGTGAGGTGAAGCTAAACCTAGTAGAAAATATCGCCCAAAGTTAAGAGCAAAGGTTGATATATACATTAAAAAAAAAAAAATTATCCTTTCAGGTGCAAAGTTGGGGATACTATATCATTAACCTCAAGGAATATTCTCTCCGAGTGGCAAAAACCAAATTTTGGAGTTTTTGAGTGGCATAAAACTAAGTGCCCCTTTTTTTATGCCATAATTTTGTATAATTCATGCAGTGACCTGTAGAAGTTTGAAACAACTGAAACAACCTTAATTTTTTGTTTTTTTATGATTTATTTCAGATTAAATCGATACAAAGATAGATTTAAGACACAAAGTCTCTTGAAAAATTAAAATAAGTTTATTGAACTCTTTTGAAACCACCGAAAACTATTGCTTTTTTAGAATCCTAAACTGAGGTTTAAAAATAAGATTTTCTTTAGAAACACCGAACCACAAGAAATTTTAAATTAAGGTTTGGGTAAACCATTTTTTATACCTCTGAAAATCATGCATGATTTTTTCACCATATGATGCTGTAAACTTGCATTTTTAGCGGCAACCGATTTAAAAAAAAATGGAAAAATAAGTTGCAAGCACCCAAACCTCATTGAAAATTTGATTAAGGACGAGTAATATTTTCAGACTTCTAGAGATCATTGCATTAATTTTTCCATGTTATAATGTTGTAAAATAATAATTCTAAATGCCCAAACTGAGAAAAAAAAAAAGAAAAAAGGAAAATCGGATTTAAGCACCGAACCTCATGAAAATAATATTATGGTTGTATAAAATTTGTCAACCCCTTTCTATATCATGGGTTGGATGAATTTCATACGGTAATAACTTTAAATAGTCTTTTGGGTAATTCAATCTAAAGCAATAATAGAAAAAAAAAAAATGAATTTAAAACCCATATTTTTTTTTTTCCAGATATGTGAGTTTTTTATATTGTTGTGAGTCATATTCAAAATATTTTGTGAGATCTGACAGAAACGATCAGTTGATAAGAGTCAAACCACACTGACTTTATCGCTAGATCAAAATTCGTACATACAACTTTAAAATTTGTATGAATGAAGTTGCATACTAATATTTACGTAGATCGACAGTTATAACCTGATATCAAACTGAATTCTATATGAAACTCATCAAACCTCTCATCATCGTGTAAAAATTTTAACAGAGCCGTTTTGACTGCATACTGCGCACAAACTAGAGAATTAAAACAACAGTATGTGAAGCTAAAATTACTCTATTAAAAACATTATCCTCATCATCGGACCACATCGCTTTCGCTATATTCCTAATTAACTGGGATCAAAATTAATTAACGCGTAAATATTCACCCAAAAACACTCAATCAAAAGTTATAGAATTGTAGTCGTAGTTTTGTTCATTAGTGTTTTGTAACGTGCATGCTCGTTGTCCGAACCTTAATTCTATACCTTAATCCCCATTAATCAATCAATCTTGTGGATAAAAGGAAAGAATTGTCGAGAGGGTTCATTTTTTTTTAACTTTAACTTGTTGTTGGGCCTTTTTTTCGTCCCTTTTTATGGGTCAACACTTATTTAATTATGATTATATAGCAAGTCTCGAAGTCTGAATAAAAGACGAGGAAAAGTTGGAAGACAAAACATCTGGAATTTTGGACTGGGGAAAGAAGAGTACACATCACTAAAAACAAGTGTAGCAATAAATTGATGTATGTTGTTATATGAAAAATTTAGATATATGTCCATCATAATTTCATCAATTTGATATTTACCTATCAAAATTTTAAATTTTATTATAAATATCCCTATTTAAACTTGTTCATTTTATTTATTTAATCAATTAAATACACTAATTAAGACTCATAAAAGATAAATTGACATTTTTACCTTCATCCCTTCCGATATCTTCACTAATTAGCGGTCCCTTCATCATCGTTTGAACGTAGAATGGACGCTCTCTTGACCCTTCTCAGCTCTCTCTTTCTCGATTTTTTTTTAAATAGGACTCATACAAAAAAAAAAAGTAATCAAAGCAGACTCGTATCCATTAAAGCTATAAAAATAGCCTCCACCGGTCCCCAAACCGGTGTAGCTTGAAAGGGCCTATTTGAAAAGGTCCACTGTTCCAAGCTACACCAGTTTGGAGGATCAGTAGAAGCTATTTTTATAGCTTTCCATAGTACAATGCTGCTTTGGTTAATTTTTTTAAAAATAAATTCTATTTAAAAAAAAATTCCTCTTTCTCTATGATATTTAGTTATTTTGAAAGGACACTTCAATGCATTCAGCTGCAAATGTTCATACATTTGAATTTCTTATCATTCTGAATTTTGCACTAAAGAAAAATTTATCTTCAGAAGTTGTATGTCATTGAGGAAAAATATTTGGTTGTGGAGTAAGTGGTGGAGTAAACCCTCTACTTCATTTTTAAGGAGTCAAACGAGGAGTAAATTTGAAGGAGTAAGATGGAGTAACATTTAAATTAATTCACATTAAGTTACTTCATCTAAAGAGGTGGAGTAACTTACTCTACATGTGGGTTCCACAGTTAGAGTAGCATCATGTTATAATTTCTCTTTTGTCACGGCAGAAACAATGCTGAAGCTGTTTATTGAAAGTCTTCTGTACTGTATGAGGCCATGAGGGTATGTTTCGATAATCAAAGAATATTGCTATTCAGGTTACTATGTTAGTATAGTGCATTTTAATGCTGAAAACTTCTTCTCTGTTTTTACTCATAACATGGTTCTTGTAATGGTACGCACAAAACACTTTACTATATTCAGTGCCTGGGAGATTATGTAATTTAATTCAGAAACGTAAAATTAGAAAGAGCTGAGAAGGGTTAAGTGAGCGTCATTTCTTGAATTTTTTTTATAAACCACAATTAAAAAAAAAAAAATTATGCAAACAACATGATTACTTTTTTTTTTTACAAAAACCATAAGAACTAAAATACTAATTTGGTCCGCTATTTTTTTTAGGACTGAAATGCCATTTCGGTCCGATGCGGTTTTACAGTTTTTTAGAAGAACATGTGTAGCATTTGGTGTAAAACCACATCGGACCGAAATGCCATTTCGGTTCCGAAATAGCATTTCGATTCTTATGATTTTTGTCAAAAAGAATAATAATCATGTTGATTTCGTAATTATTTTTTTAATTATGGTTTATAAATAAAATTCTCATTACTTCATTCAAACGATCAAATTTTTCACCCCTCGTTATTTGGGAAATGATAGGATTGGTTATTAACAAAGGGAAGGAATAAGGACAAAAATGCCATTTTTCTCTCTTTATCGGTATTAATTAGTCATTAAATCACAAAATGGGGATATAAATAAAATGAATGAATTTGAATAGAGAAATAAGTAAATTTAAAGTTTTGATGAATAAATATCTAATGATTAAGTTATGATGAGCATATATCTAACTTTTTTTTATATATAAATGATGTGTTGTTTCTCTGCCCTATTAAGTTTCCTAGACAAAGGGAGGGGGGGGGGGGGGGGGGGGGGGGTATATTAATAGATGAGATAACTAGAAAAACTAGAAAAAGACTCAAAAATAAAATGTAAATGAATAATATAGAAAAAGACTCAAAAATAAAACTAGAAAGAGAATCATGAGATTTGAACTCATTTTTTTTTCCACAACTTCATGAATAACTTTAACCACTACACTCTAAGTAAATATTTTATATTAATAACTTTAACCACTACACTATAAGTAAATATTTGATATTTTATAAGAGTGGCTGAAGTATATAAAATCTTAAAGAACAATAAAGTTCAATTAAAAAATTTGAATCATGGGTTGGCTTAGTCCTCTTTGTAGTACGCTAAGATCCGCTTCTGGAAGAGATCGAATCAATGATTCGATTCCAGTAATCTTCGAAAGTTTCAGCATGTTTTCAACATAGAAAATTTGAAAAGTACCCGACTCATAATTTGATTCTGATATAAGTTGTGAAACCAATGGAACTGAACCAATAGTGCGTGAATCAATTTTCCACACCTTTTCAGAGAAAACCTTTTCTAATTTTGTCAATTTATTTGATAAAACATATTGGCAGATTAAAGTTGATATGAAGTATGTGAGAATTGACGATAAAACTGCATTGAGAGGAATCAATCTTCCCGCTATTGACATTAATTTTGATGCCCATCCTTCAAGTCTCTTATTAGTTTATGAATTAGTGATAGATACACCGTTTTCGATAATTTTTTGTCAGATAATAATAGACTTAAGTAAGAGAAGAATACCATTTTTGCAACCCAAAAATGTTATTAGGCATCACGACCATTTTTTAATTCTCTTGAAATGATTAATTCTGATTTTTCCATGTTAGACTTTAAGTTCTGATATTATGAGAACTAGTCTTTAATCTAGTGGTTAAGGCATATGTTCTTTATGTGAGAGGTCATGAGTTCGAAACAAGATGAGAAAAATCATTTGTTGTAATAACAAAGATATTAAATAGTTGGGTGGCTTGACTTCCAACATTTACTAAAAAAATTGCTTGAAATACTATCAACAGGGTTTTTAATTTACAAAAATATAATTTATATTGAAAGCTAGGGATATTTCCTTGTAAATTGTGTCCCATTACAAATTTTGTTCAATCTTATAATATTTTGTGACTCTGCTCCTACAGCGATATAAATTTTTTTTTTCAAAATATGCCTATATCTATCACGTTTTATTGGAACAAAATTACAAATATACACTTATAATTGAAAAATTATTATATAATTATGTTTCATCTTAAAATTTTGTCGAATCCTACAATATTTTTGGACTTTGCTCCTACACACCTATATTCATGGCTTTAAAAATTACATACAAAATAACACAGTACACACGAGAGAGAGAAAAAAATCGACAAAATAATGACCAAGGTACTTCCTACTTGTAAATTCTCATGAAGAAATTAATAATAAATGAATAAATAAATAAAAGTCAAACTATCATACTTTGCTAATGAAATTTATTGGAGTATAGAGAACTCTTATATAGGCTTTTGGGAAAATTGGTTATTTGCCACTCCAAAACCTTTAAATTTGAAAAATGTAATCACGAAATTATAAATTTGAAAAATACCACTCTAAACTTAGTTAATTCTTAAATTTGCCACAAATACACAATTTTTATATTTTTTTATTATTAAAAATTCACTGAAAAATACAGTTTTGAGATACGTATAATGAGGGGGTCTGAAGGGTATATAGAAAAATACAGAAATACGTATCTCAAAACTGTATTATTCAGTTAATTTTTAATAAAAAAAGTATAAAAATTGTGTATTTGTGGTAAATTTAAGAATTATCTAAGTTTAGAGTGATATTTTTTAGTTTATAGTTTTGTGATGGCATTTTTCAGATTTGAAGGTTTTGGAGTGGCAAATAACCTAGACTTTTTGGGCTATGTGGCGACTGAATATGCCTTTCACCGTCCTTGGCTGATCCACAATTTCTTTTTTGGTTTTGCATCCTTCATTTTGTGTTGGGCCTCCTCGCTTTGAAATTGTTTGGAGCTTGGTTCTGCTCCATGTTCTTCCTTCATTCAATTCACCCCAAGAGAAAAATAAAAATAAAATAAAAATATAAGGATATATTAGATAATTAGCGAAGCTTCTAAGAAGACATATATAACATATGGCTAATTCATTTCCAGTCAAACAAGGGCCAAATCGAAAATTTTCAGTTAAGGGGATTTAGATTTTAGGGACTGGCTCCTTTTCGTTTTGGTAAAGTAATTAATCTGGCCAAGTTAATTGTGATAAATAAAAGATATAGAAGATCTTCTTCAATTAAATCTCGGGCATGCATGAATGTTTTTCACTATACATGGTCAACGGACAAGAAGGAAAAACCCCATACCGAGTTGTATTAATTTCAATCTTTTATTATGACAAGATGCTGATTGGATATAAATAATTCAAATAATATCAAATAAAGTAACATAAAAAACATAGTTGCCTACGGGCTTCAAGTTGTAAAAAAATAAAAAAATTTATCTGGGTTACATATTTCAATTTTTATCATTGACATATATAAAATGCTATATGCCAGGCTTAATAAAGCTATGATGCTAAACTTAGTAAAATACTGGAAAAGTCCTGCTTAATTGTAAGCTTTAATGATGAAATTTAGCTTACAATTAAAAGAGAAATTATAGGCGGCATCGGGAAGTTGGCAGGCTGATCCTCGTTTAAGGGTTCGACTGGGTGCACTGCAGGCTTCCAGTGAACTTTCACCGGAACATTCATTTGATTCTCATCTGTATTCATTCAACCTCTTCGCGTCCTTCTTGCCCTGTCCCGGCCCGGAGGTCCAATCCGCTGCCTTTTCCTGATAAACGATCAATATTAATTTACTCCTACTTATACTATTGCTCATAGTGTACGTACAAAGCTCCATATATACAAAAGATCGATAACAATTAAGCTTTATATTTGTTTAAAAAACACTAGTTAAGCTCTCTTTCCTTGCTGATAGAATGTATAAAGCTAATAGAAGGAAAATTAAACTGTTGGCGGGGATGCCAAAGGGAGAGACAGTTATGCCTATATATATATCCCTTTGATTTTTCCAAATTTATATGATGGTCATATGAAGTCTTGATGCATAAATTAAGATGGAAAACTATTCAATTTGAAAAACGGGACAAACAAAAATAGGAAGAGCTTAGATACCATACCAATGAAGAAGAATGGGATTTGTAAATACTGACAGACTTCCTTAATTCCCAACCTTTGTTTTCTCCGCTTAATTGGCACAACACAACACAACTGGTTCGTTCGATCCGACCAATTCAAAAACACCAGCTGGAGACAAGAACACAAGGACCCGTGGACCCGGTTTATTTTATTTGTTTGACTTTCATGCAAGGATCCAAAACCCGTCAACGCATTGTATAAATAAAATAAAATATGAATGTGTTGCTGCTTATCCTTGGGGCAAAATCGGAGGACACTGTCCATGGTTTGTGCACAAAGTCAGCATTGATTTACGCTTCAAGACACCTTTTGTCGGATGTCTGATTAGCCATTTATAATAAAGCCTGGCCCAATATGCCCACAGCCCGGATAACTTTGGGGTAGAGGGATTAACAGACTAGATTTTGATCTCAGACTCTATTGTTTATGCGCTGCACGAAGTAAAATCAGTCATGTCAATATCTTTACTCTGATTTAGTTTAAATTAAGACATGACAATGAAAACAAGCCCGGCCCAAACTTCCTAATTTATGCTGTCAAGATACTATACCAAGTCCGGCCCGGCCCAAAGTCAAATTGAATGTACGTAGAGAGGAATCAATAAAGTCCACCAGAAATATAATACTTTTTTTTGGTAACTAACGTACAAAAATATATTTGTTGATAATAAACCTCCAATAAGCTACATTAGTTAGGTTGAAAGCTACATTGCATCTTTTTGACTCTAATAGAAGAAATTAGTTACGTACGCTGAGTTGCTGCCGAGAGCCTTTACACTTTTTGTAACCTAATCACATGGTTAATTATCTGGTCGTTGTTCTTGTTCGCATGCATCTCTTTCTTATTTGTTTTAATTAACAACCTCTGTCCAATTTTTGTTTTCTTTCCTTTAGAAAACATTTCTGGTTGAGTAGTCAATTTTTGTTTGAATGACAGAGGTCGGCATTATCTGTATAGTAGTACCCGGAACATGGAATTTCCTTTCTCTTCAATTTCAATTCCTGTACTACAACATACATACATATATATATATATATATATATATATATATATATCATTCAAATAGTTATCTAAATCAAGCATTGATTTAAGAACATGCAACACCCCAAGAAAAATCTCAACAATCAGCAAACTAATTAATAAAGCAAGGGATTTCATGCATGTAAAGAATGAATGATTTGAAATGAAAAAGATACAAATTATTTTTTGACCATCCTTGTTGTGTTTTGGCATCACATGGAATGCTTTTAGTCGCTTTGTGGTCACACACTGCCTTTTCAGAAAAGGAGTTCCTAACAAGCCTTTACACTCATGCACTTCCCAATTAGCTTTGGTACAAAGAAAACACTATCCCATACATTTCGTTATAGACTATAGTATGTACTGGCATTGCATTGCTTGTATGTAGTACTCTCCTCTTTTATTTTTTATTTTTTTTCAAACCCGGCCTAATTCTTTGCTTAAAACTTGACATGCATGTGCTCACAAGGATAAGAACAAAGAATTTAACAGAGACAAAAAACAATTAAAAGAAAAGGAAAAAGTTCAATAAACTTTTGACTGGATGTTAGTCAGGTACCTATATATGTACTATATATGAAATTGTTGGCAGTTGGCACTACTAATAATGAACTATATATTAAGCCAAATTATGATAGTACAATGGATATCTGGTCGGAGAAATTATTTTAAAACATCGATGCACATCCAAAACTGATTATGCATCCAAAATTTAGACCTTCAGGAATAGAATGCATGTATAGACATATATTGTAAGTATTGTAAGTAATTTGTATAATGCATTTTGAAATTTAACGTGAAAAAATGTGTGTTTTTTTTTAGTTTAATTAGAAGAGTATTATTTTATGTTTAGATAATTGTGTATTTTGAGGGTCTCAGATAACGCGTCTTAAAAATTTAAAACAATTGTTGACAAATGTTAATTAAATTGCATCTTGACAGCTCTTGTAAAGTACGTACATAGCTATTTTGAACCAAAAAAAAAAGTTCATTTCAGTTCTCACTAGTGTGCATTTTAGTATATCCAAATGCATAATGTAGCATGGCCGAGTGCATGCATGTGCACATGCATTCTCAAATCAGAGAAGAATAAATTACCTGTGAGATATTTGAAGGATGAATATATGTTTGGAAGTAGTTATCTGACCCGCAATATATATGCCTGTATTAAAATGTTAACATCTGATCAAATAGGAAATTTCTTTTTCACCTTGATGAAATTTTTAGTATTAATTAGATTAAATCGATTGCACTATAAAATTGGGCTTTTCAAGAATTACTTTTGAAATTATTATATAATTAACTTTATGTAACTTACAAAGCTAATGCATTTTATTCTTTTTATATATGATGGGTAATTCTAGTGTGTGTCAAAAAAATTATGTATATCCTATATCAATATACATCTTAATGATCTTATGGCAAAAATTTAACTTGGTACAATTGGTATTTTAACTATTTAAGTTATCCTTTAAAAATGGATGACTATTATCTTAGATGCATGATAAGATAAAATGTAAGTAAAACTTGAATGCGCATGCATGCACATCATATGCAATTGTTCTAATAAAAACATAAAACACTGCATCAGTTAAAGACAAGTTTAACAGACTCCTATTAAAGAAGTCTAGAATCTTGTACCATTTAATAAAAGGTGTTATCAAAGTTTTGCATCTTTTTTGCAACGCAAAGCCAACTTTAAAAGACCTCTTCTTTGCAGCACATTTGCACTTGTCGCTCTCAAACTTGAGGCACAACTTTTGCTCTGTATAACAAGTCCCTTTATTTTGGTTAGGATCCTCTCCAATTGCTTACACACACTTGGAGAATACACCAAGCAAATATACATCTTGTGATCTGAAATGGATGGTTGAGATCCACTAGAGGAGATGAATATTTCCAAAAGATGTTCTCAACAATGCAACTTTCTTCTGTCAACAAATTAATTAAAGGTGCACCTTTTCTCTTTTTGTTTCATTATTTCTTTTGTCTTTCATGTGGAATGATCCACCACTATGGGTGAGCACATGGGGAGGTAGCTTATATCAAAAGGGTGTTGTTTAATTAATTAAAACAAGAGAGAACAAAGGTGAGAGAGGCTATATGTTTAAGGTATATATGTATATATGTATGCATGCTGCAAAGTAGTGAATAGGAAGAAACATTATAATCAGTAGCTAGTACATCCAAGTTGCCTTAAATTATAATATAGGCAATGTCTGTATTGCATGGCTTGTGTATTTCCCTATCTCACTTGCAATTTAGACCTAACTAAATTGGATTAGATCAGGACAAGCAAAGTTGCATATGGAATAATAGTGACGATGATGATGATGATAATATTAATAATAATAGTTAGTAGTAGTAGTAGTAGTAGTAGTAATAATAATTTATAAATGTTGGAGGTCAAGCTAACTATTATATATATAATTTAATTAATGCATTTGAATTAGTTGTGTCATATCAAATCTGATTGTGGGATTATTAACTATCAAAATATCCTCAACAATGATCAATGATTTACTATTGCAATTTTGAAAATTTAAAAATTAAACTATATATATAACATAATAAATAATATTTTTAAGTATGAAGTGAGAGTCAAAGGTTTCCTATCGTTCTAATTAATAACCGACACTGAGTTTTAAATCTGAGATCTCTCACACAGTATAGCTATGCACTGATAGTTCTCTATAATAAATAATATATATATTGTTAAGTAAGAGATTTGAAACATGCACAATACGTTTTCATGTAGCACGAACTAAGTTCTGGATTTACATCGGTCGACATGCTTTAAACAGTACTGCTAATTAGGGTTTGTACATGAGACCAAAAATGGTTACTGTGCTATATACAGTGTATGATACTACTAGTTATCCAAGTTGGCTGTAGTGCCCCGCTTCACACACACACACCCACACCCACTAGATGTCAGAAAGTACAGTACCATACTAAATGTCAGAGTATAATTCACTAATTACAGGTGCTCCATCATCGATCTATATATGACGACTTCCAAGTTGTACGTGCTTGTTCATCAATAGTTCAAAATATGAAATTCAAATAACAAATTCCAATTGTTCCTTTGTTTACAATTTTTAGGTGCACAGCAAAATCTCAACAACTTGGATTATTCTTTAAAATTATTAAATTGAATTTCTAATTATTATATGACCCCACCACCTGACCTGCTAATTCTACAATGTTCCTTATTTAATTGAACAAGGAAATAATGTGAATATAAGTTTTTTTTCTCATCTGGACCTCTATCTATATGACTATATATATAATCCAACAAAGAAAATCCAAAAGTATTAGAATCCACCATGCTGAGCTCTGTACTTGAATTCACTAACTACAGGTGCTCCATGACTTCAAAGTTTTGCATGTTCACCACTTTATATCTAGTTCACAAGTAAGAAATTTAAATAACAAATTCCAGTTTGTTCCCCCCCCCCCCCCCCCCCCCTTTTTTTTTTTTCACAATTAATTCTTAGGTGCAAAGAAAATTCAACAACTTAATTGGATTTTTCTATAAAACTATTAAATTGGATTTCCAATAATTAATATTGTTGACCCGGACCCTACCACCTGATCACCTAGCTAGCTAATTAATTCTACAAGATTCCTTAATTAATTGAACAAGTAAATAATGTAGCTATATATTATTATTTTTTTCTCATTTTACGACGTATCACGTATATATATAAAATCCAAGATATAAAATCCAAAAGTATGAGAAACCACCATACTGAGTCCTGTACTTGGCCTCTGCGAAATGGAGGCCAGATTTGTAGTTTGCTGGAGTTAGCATCGTACAGTCAAGCAAACGACACTACTGAGATGCTTAATACACACAGAACCAGCCATCTCCAACTAGACAATATCGATCGATCGATCGGTTAGAGAGTTTGTATTTGGGTCCATGCCAACTTTAATTATTCAGTCTAAATCCATTGAATTACAAACATCCCTTATCTTATCTTATGAACCATGTACAAGCACAGTACTACGTAATGTCTTTAATTAATTAATTAATTAATATTCTCTTTTATGTCAACCAATTAATTAATTAAGTTTTCTTAATTTGTCCCTAGCTACTAATTAATATTATTCTCATGGTATTTTGCTCTATCCATGACCTCCACCATCTTTTATAATACATTATTTAAAATATCATTCAAACTACAAAAATTAATTATATATTTCAGTTGTTTACGTAATAAGTCTTATAAATGCTCTATATATATTCGAGCAGGGCACGTAGCAACTAAATACCACAACAATTATCCAAACCCTACTATATATACTTGCATAAAAAGATTTGGTTCCAATTTTGAACTACATACTTTATATTTTAATATTAAGATGGATTCGGATAGAGAGATATATATGCGTACTACATTTAATAGTGGACCATTCAAGCTAGTCTAGATAGATAATTAGATATTCAAACGTATACTTTGCTTATAAATGATCGGGTCCATATATGTAGCATTTGAATCTAAAATTGGATCATTATTTACAGTACGTACGTGTTGCAATGCAATCTCATTAATTGTATGTGAAACTAAATGTGTTTTCAGACATTATTCGTATTTTTTAAATATTAATTAATATTGAAAATTAGGGATATTTAGATTATAACAACTCATTCAGTTATCAATTAATGATCGGCCATGTCTAGCTCATATATATTATTTATTTTTTGCAATGTCTCATATTAATTATTAATTCAAGTTACCAATCATCCCATATATAATCAACGCAATTTTCTTTTTCTTTGTGGTACATGCATGATTTATTGTCTCGCATCCTTAATTGTGATGAGAAAAGGCTCCAACAATGTAAGTATAAACTATATATGATGATTGATTAGTTTGCCACTATTAATTGTTCGTATATGAATTATGAAATGTTATATTGAGGGTTAAGGTGAGGGCGAATATAATTATTTTTTGATCCGGATAAGCAAAAGGAGCCAAAATTAACATCCCCATCAGAGACGGGAGAGGTCAAACAGGCATGAGAAGGTGGATCTGTCCCATTTATCAATGAACGGTCACGATCGATCATTGGCCTTGAGTTTTAAGGTTAGTTGGACTCTCTCAATTTTCTTCCAACTGGAGGCATACATTTTATTTCCGTTAATAAAGTAGGAGAGTAGGGGAGGGGTTCTGATGGGCAGCAAATCTCGGAAATGGTTTGATTTTGATTTTTTTTTTTTTCTGTTATTCCGATTTCAATTGTTGATTTTCGTTGAGATTAGTGTATGAAAAAATTAGATTGAGATTCGTGCGTGGAAAACTTTAAACGGTTAGGATCAAAATAACATGCGTTCCTTTTATTCCATTGTAATAACAACAAATTTATTTCCTTGATTTGTTTCATAATTTGCACACACCGCTTTAATATTCATACGCATCAAAGCACACACTACTCTACAATTGTTCATTTTTTTCTTACAAAAAATGATGATGACAAGAGCAGAATTAGGAAAAATAAATAAATTGAGGAGTTCACACACACATTATGAAATTCTAAACATACATTTTGTATTTTATAAGTGCTAGACTATATATATATATATAAAATCTTATAAAAAATAATTTAATTTTCAGAAATATTTGATAACTACGAGAACTTAAATAATTGATATTTGTTTGAATAATTGTGTGGATGTCATGTCACTGTGAGTGTAAGCAGCTTTTTTTTGGCAGGGATCAATTTCAATTAACTGTAGTCCACCACTGTACGGGACATCTCCGATAATTATTGACTGGAGATAATCCGAACTCATGTTAGGAAATGGAAAAATAGATGCTTGGAAGAGAGGCTTTGGGGGCCCACCAGACAGGTTAGGCTAACAAAAAAATTAATGGGCCCTAATTGGATCGATTGCCAGCTCCGAACTCTGTATTTGTGGGGTACACTTTGCCTCCCATTCAGCAAATAGTTCTTCCATAGCTCGCCACGTTTACACTTTACACAAGGCTGTTTTGTCTTTTTTATCACCGAAAGGGACAACGCTGGTCACACTGTACGCTGCAAAAATATCAGAACCAGGTTGATGATTATTATCATTTTATACATCATTCATATTTATTTATTTATTTATTTATAGGTAAGGAGTCATTTGCTTGATGATAATGATAATTATAACTAAAATTTGATGAACTTTATTCAAGATTAAAAATCCATCAAATAACATGAAATTTACTATATATGGTACATTTTTTACGTACTTGTCATAAATCAAATGATATTGAGATATTTGACACAACTAATATTTATAATGACAATAAGTCTACAAAATATTTTCTCTATTTGGCTTTTTTTTTTTTTTTTAAATTATCAAGATTGTAAAATTAATTTCCAATCAAACCCTATACTTATTTCAAATTAGAATTATCAAGATTGGTAACTTTCCATGCTGAACATGACATATGGCATCAATGATCAAACCCTGTTCTAATTAGATACTTTTTATTCAAATTTAAAAGTTAAGTCTTTATCAGTCAAATTTATGTCAATTCCACAGGTACTTTTTCATAATTAATATTAATTAAATTTACTTACCATGCAAGTGATTAATTTATTACTACAAACAAAAATATTTATAATTATTAATTAATACCCACCTTTTGTGAATTTGTTGTTATTTGTAAGTTCGAGTTCTAACTTATCCAGCATTATATACCAAAAAGAGCAAATATATATATAGTAATATTGTAAAGAACTAAAATTAGAGTAGAACTAGGGTGCTCCTAAGTTCATCCAATCTCTTGTGAACTTGATTCTAAAATATATCGAATCAACTTTAAATGATGAATCCAAACCGTTGAAATCCTTCTACCTAATGATTGATACGTCTACATGTGAAAATTTTAAAGTTTTGAATTAATTTAATATAGAGTCAAGTGGTCAAATGAGTCCAAAAAATGAATGCATTAAAATTAATTTATAAACCTTAAACTTTTGACCACTTGACTCTATATTAAATTAATTCGAAACTTTAAAATTTTCACATGTAGACGCATCACTCATTAGGTAGAATGGTTTCAACGGTTTGGATTAATTGTTTAAAGTCGATTCGATATATTTTAGAGTCAAGTTTATGGTGAACTTAAGAGCACCCTAGTTCTACTCCTAAAATTAATATGGTGCACCAGTTTAAGTCTGTGCATGCCTACTGTAATTTTAAAAAATTGACTATTATGACAACAAAACCACTATTTAATTTCATACTAAAATTTGTAATTGCATTAGAACTCATTAATTATCTATATTATTCTACAGAACACACAATTTCCGATTTAATAATTATTTCTATATACAATCAATATTTCATCTAAAGGCCACCAAAATGTTGAGTCTCGCATCTTAATTTTGATATATCATTATATAAAAATCCGGTTTATCTCACTTTTTTTGGTAATATTTTTTATTGAATCTTCAATGGTATTGGTGGTGAATTCAGATTCAGTCAGATATCTATTTAGTATGACAGAATGAGATCTTGTTTCAATTTGCCACTACTTTCAAAGAATCGACTGTGATTTTCTCAAGTACGTGAGTGAGGTGCCTTAAAAAATTACTCTATCTGTTGTAACAGTAGCGGAGCCACTTGAAAGATATGTCGTCAATTGATTCTTATTTTTTTTTTCTCAAAAGCTTTTATACTTGTGCTTTATTTTATATATAATTTACAGTAAAAAGAGAAATGTTTCAAGGTTCAGGGGCTTGTCGAACAATTACTTGATTTATTTTATTCTGATATAATAAATTAGGAACTGTTGTTATAATCACATCTATATATAATCTCGGTAGCCACTACTGAGTTAAAAAAAAAAAAAAAAAAGGTTGGAGGTCAAGCCACCCAACTATTTAATACTCTTGTTATTACAATAAATGATTTTTTTCATCTGGATTTCGAATCCATAATCTCTCATATAGAGACCATGTGCTTTAGCCACTAGACTAAAGGCTAGTTCTCAATAAAAAAATATTAATTGTTCAAATGATCACTAATACTTCAGTGGAGATTTATTTGCTACAAATTTTCCGTACACAAGATATATTGACATGGCAATTAATTGCAAAAGCGTAAGAAGAAATTAAAGGATATGTATCATGTATGGGTATGGTATGCATGGACTAGTAATTTGAGCGAGGGAGCCACTTTATGCGATCGATCTGCATGATCTCCACACACAGCCCACCACTCGTGTTTGTCTCCCCAGTGGGCACGTGCCAGTGTCTGCATTCTCACGTGAGGCCAAAAAGATTATAGAGATACAGATAAAAAGGTTAACAAATTGAGGTGAAAAGCAATCAGCAATCAGCAATCACCATTCACCAGCCCCCATATATCTTATGCTTTTTACTAGCTACCTAGCTAACAACCTTCTTTCTATATCTCTTCCTTTTAAAAACTAAATATTGTCTTTGTTATAAAGTTACTTTTTCATTTTTCTTTGTTTTTCTCTTTCTTTCTTTCTTTCCTGGAATATTGATTGTGTAGAAGAAGACAAAACTCAAATGGCAATTAATTTTGACTGCATGTATCATATATATCAGTGTACAAATTAAGCAACTTTCTCTGGGACTATTCTAAATATTATAATAGAGCTCAAGTTTATATTGTTTTTAATATTTTAAAATTTTAGATTTTCAAACGGAGATCAAATTACTACATGGACTAATAATTCTTTATGTTTCATTTGATTTAAAATGAGAATTTCGTACGGATTAGAAAGTAAGTTTGTAACTAATTTACCACTGGTTTCATTTGACAATATATATTTTTACACACACACACACACACACAGATGGGGGGTTGGCTAACATCAAAATGATAGTTTCTAAGCCTGCTACCAATTCGTTTTTACAGTTTTCAAAGTTCAAATAGTCAATCTTAAGTGCTTAACATATTCTTCATATTAAAATGTAGTTGGAGACCAAATTTTACATTTTTTTTTGAATATTTTACTATGGATTTTAAAAAAATACTTTTTTTTCAGATTTATTTATTTATTATTATCCAAAACAATAATTTTCAAAAATCCTTAAAAATAGTAAAAAGATTTCAAAAAATGTAAAATTTGATCTCCAAGTGCATTTTAATATGGAGAACACGCTGAACACTTCAGATTGACTGTTTGAACTTTGAATCTGCAAAAAACTAATTGGTAGCACCAAGACTGAGGAACTACCATTTTGATATTAGCCAATTTGCATATGTGTGTGTATGTGTAGAGAGAGAAAGAGAGAGTAAAGCTAGGGTGTGATATGCTCACCAAGAGGGTTTGGTGAGCACAACTCTAAAAGTATATTGAATCGGCTTCAAATGACGAATCCAGACCGTTGAAATCTATGTACTTCATGAGTGATGCATGTACATGCAAAATTTTCAAAGTTTCGAATTCATTTTCTACAAGGTCAACCGGTCAAAGTACTGAATCTTTTAATATGTTGTTTTATAAGTTGTTTTATATATTCATTTTTCATCATTTCTTTGACCGCTTGATCTTGTAGAAATGAATTCAAAACTTTTAAAATTTTGCATGTACATGCATCACTCATGAAGTACATGAATTTCAACGGTTTGGATTCGTCATTTGAAGTCGATCCGATATATTTTTGGAGTTGTGCTCACCAAACCCTCTTGGTGAGCACATCACACCCTACCTAGCTATAGTTGCACTGTAGTTTTTTTAGACCATAAAAACTAAGCTATGAGATAAAAGTGCACTAATTCAGCTACGACCGCTATAGCTGTAATAGCTGACCGCTATTATTGCTACGTACTATTGCTACTGCTATGCTACGTGGGCTTTTTTTTCGATTTACATGGGCTTCTGTGCTTTTGTTTCTATTTCTAATGTTACATGATATGCTATGATAAGTATGCTAAACTGAACTATGTGCTTTTATTCCTATTTGTGATTTAGTCTTTCATTCAATATCGAAAAAGTGTTCAAATATTAATTCTTCCTTTTGCTTGCTCTTCATCTAGTATTCACTTGTAAAATTATTATTGTTCGTTTCATTGAAAGCTGATTTTGATTATTATAATAAATAAAATACTCAAACAGGTATATTGACTTCATTTCATTTGTAAAATTAATTGCTCTTATCTATTATAATATGTAATACTATGAAATACGAACTATTAAATAATGTTACCCTATAGATCTTTTTCTTCTTATTTGCATAATTGAAAAAAAAATATAGATTCAGATTAGTTGTCATTTAGTTGTTACACCAATTCTCTAATATTGGCCATGTTAATAATTAGTATAAATATAGAATATAAATTTTTAAAAGAAAAAAACACTATGTTCGATAGTTTTCATTGTAACTATGCTATTCACAATAGTTTTTTTTTTTTAGTCTCCCTGCTATGCCATGAAACTGTGATGAGTCCAAAATGATATACTACTTTTAAATATTTTTATACCCTAATTTCAACTTACATTCAAATCACAAGCGTATGATCTTACCGTGAGTATAATTGGGGTGTCGATCCACAGGGATAGTGTATTAAACAATTTTTACTAGTCTAGGTCATAAGGTTTATGTAATTGAGTTGATGGTGACAAATGCAATCAATGTATTATAACTATAAAAGATTAAACAGTAGATAGAGAGCCTCTAGGGTTCAGGTTTTCTGTCCTTCTTAATTATGCAAAATATATGTTTCGACATTTATCTATGTCGCATGCGGTACTGTCACTGTTGCCCACTGTATAAATTGTCCCCAAGTACCCTACATACAACACTTTCACTACCCGCACAGTGAACTGAATGTTTGTATATGCGATTGAAAGTTTTTACGATCTTGCAATCGACTTTTGGGCTACCAAGAATAAAGTGTTTTAGGTACAAAATTATATCATTTCCCTATAAAACCCTGTAGTTGAAATATCCCAAAACCCCACCTAATCTAAGAGCTTTCTACTGTTGTTCCAATTAAGTCTAGTATGTCCATAGATGAACCAAACTTAGTCTATAATGCAATTTATATTATCCTGCCAAGGGAGCCTACTGGGTTCTAACTCTAGTCTTTCAACCGTTGTCAAGCCTCGTTAGCCTAGGTGCTCGTACTTACATGCATTATCCTTCCCACACAAGGATGCAATGACTATGCTACCTCTTAGATATGTGGAGATTATTCGAATATAGTAGACAAAACTATGTATGCAAGGATATTATAAAAAGATTAAAGTGCAAAAGAAATTCAATGCAAAACAAAACATAATTAAGAATTCAAGTACAACCCTCACCCTAGAGATGAGAAGTTTGGCTTGGTGAACTTAGGAACACCCTAGTTCTACTCTCTCTCTCTCTCTCTCTCTCTATATATATATATATAGTTGGGCTATTATGCATTGCAATGTATAAGCCCTCTTGTATATTGCACTATAAATCGTTGTATTCAAAGTCCAAACAGTTAATCCAAACTGTTCAATTTGTTATCCATATTAATATGTGTTTGGAGACTGAATTTCACATTTTATGGTCCGGATTTGTTTGAAAAACAGTGATTTTCAATAAATCTAAAAAAAATAGTAAATAATTTCCAAAAATGTAAAATTTTATCTCCAAACACATATTAATATGGAGAACAAGTTGAATGGTTTGGATCAGCTGTTTGGACTTTGAATCCAACGATTTATAGTCTGATGTACAAGGGAGCCTATACATTGCAATGTAATGTCGCCCCTCTCTCTCTCTTTATATGTATAATTGGGCTACGGTGCTTCATAGAGTAAAACAAGTTTATACTCTATGGCACTATATTTTCATTTTAAAAATCCAAATCGTTCAACATGTTCTTCATATTGAAATGTGCTCGGAGACCAAAATTTACATTTTTTGGAATTTTTTTACTATTTATTAAGCCACTTTTGAAAATCACAGATCCGATGGACCAGAAATTTTAACTATTTTTTATTGTTCACAGTGGATCTGCGATTTTTAAAATGGCTTAATAAATAGTAAAAAAATTTCAAAAAATGTAAAATTTGGTCTTCAAGTACATTTCAATATAGAGAACATGTTGAGCGATTCGGATTGGCTATTTAAACTTTAAAAATGAAGATATAGCGTAGAGTACAAACATGTTTTACTCTATATAGTACCATAATCAGACTATATATATAGAGGTTGGCTAAACTCAAAACGTTTGTTCCTAGCCTCAAGAACAAACGATTCGGTTCTCTGATTTTCAAAGTCCAAACGGTCGATCCAAAACAACAGGTATTTAATCTATATTAAAATGTGCTTGTAGACCAAATTTTACATTTTTTTAAATTTTTTACTATTTATTAAGATGGTTTGAAAATCGCTGTTTTTATTAAAATTCTGCACCACTGGAAAACAACGATTTTCAAACCATCTTAATAAATAGTAAAAAAATTCCAAAAAATATAAAATTTGGTCTCCAAGCACATTTTAATATAGATTAAACACCTATCTATTTGAATAAACCGTTTGAACTTTGAAAATCGGAGAACCGAATCGTTTGTTTCTGAGGCTAGGAACAAACATTTTGAGCTTAGCCAACATCTCTCTCTCTCTCTCTATATATATATATGAGGGTATGATAGTATGCAAAGTGCATATTGATCCATAATAAAGATCAGATCGATATTTTCATTTCACATTTTTTAGAATTTGCTTTACTATTTTTTTAGATAGGTCAAAACTCAAAAATCACTACTTTTGAATTGTCTAGAAATTTTAGATCAAGCATTGTTTACCAATATTAAATCAATTCTAAACAATGTAAAATTTGATATGCAAGTACATTTTCAAATGAAGGTCGTGTTGAACGGTTCATACCGATTGTTTAAACTTTGAAAATAAATATGTTAATTGATTTGTATTACATATCAATATATGTGCAAAATGATCAGCACTATGAGAAATGAAGGTCGTGTTGAACGGTTCCATGGGCTCTAAAACCGTCCGATCGGCTTTAAAATCCACGCACATGAAAATTAAAGTGGGCCAGCACAAATATTAAAGCACAAAACATGAATTTTAAAGCGGATCGGACGACCTCCAATCCAAAGTAGGTCTGATGCCGATCGGACCTACTGTGCTCAACAGCACTATAGCCTCAGCCTATTTATATTCTGAAACTGTTGCAATTAATTCATTGGACATTTGAAATTTTGAATAGAGATTAGAGAGGGTAAAGGCACAGGTAGAAGAGAAGAAGTGCATGTAGTGTGTACAGAAAATAGACAATAAGTCTCTTGTTCCTTTATACTTGTACTTGCAACACTGTCTAGAGTCTAGAGAGTAGAGAGTGTAGAGAGACAGACATAATGAGATATAGACAGAAGAGTTCACCTTTCCCTCTCACCCTTTTCTCTTCCTTGTTGGCTGTTAGTGTCCGGAGAGCAAAAAAGGGAAACAGACAGCCTAAGGCTATATGGTAATGTTTGTCATGGCAAATTGGCAATGGTGGTGGGGCCATTGTCGTCAGAGTAGGAGCGCTAGAAAGAAAGCCAAAAAGTAAGGCATCATGGTGAGATTTGAAGGAGATATATAGAGGTGGTGAAATAGAAAAGGTGAAAAGGGACTTGTCATGGCCATGATCAACTGTGATGTGTGCACCTTCGCCTCTTTAATTAATTGCCAAATTATTTGGCTATGATTGATTGTGAATTTGTGATTCAATATTATGGGATTAATAGTTTTGATTTGTTCTAGGAGCGCATGCATCACCGTCACGAGAAAGATAATGTACCAATCTTGAATGAAAGGAAATTGGGAATGATTTTGTTTTTGTATAATTAATTGAAACGAATTAGACAAAATTCGAGTAAAGCGATAAAGATCAGGGACAAGCAATTTAGTTTAGTCACGCTCACGCATGCTCTTTTATTAAATAAGCTTCTCGATCATGCAATTGGTTAATTTTGGAAATTAACCCCATGAACGAACTGTAATCTATCCTCTCCAGTGCCTTTACGGACCCGCCTCCATTTCTAGCGAGTGGGCCCCAGTCTTCAGTGTCTCCACCTGCCCAACTAATTAAGTATCACTGGTTTTCTATCGCTGTCTTTAAAATTTCAATTTTGTAATCTAAATCCTTAAAAATCTAAATTTTTTAAGAATTTGATAAAAAAAAAAACTTGATAAAAACTCATATCAACATTGAAGTCATGATTATGTAAATGTAAGTATTTTGTTTAGTTCATATATATATATGATAATTTATAACGCATGAATACTTGTAAAATATTGTAGCAGGAAATAGTAGAACTATTATTATATGAATAGTTACTTGGGGGATACATCAATGTCAGCAATGATTCCAATTCATTGAAGTCAATAACAGCATCATTACACACTGAACAAATCAATACGTAACTTTCAACTGTGAGTGTAATGATAATATAAACTTGATGTCATGTAAGGTACGGTTATTTTCGAAATTTAGCTTCGATCAGAATTCAGAAAGAAAATATATATCTAAATGAAGAACATGTTAAAGTTTAAAATAAAACAAGTTGTATATAAAAACTCTCACATTAAATAAATTTTCAATCCAACACGAATCTCAAAACAGAACTCTATATGTAAATAGATATTAAATTTCAATCGCTCCGCTGAGGGCTGAGGGCTGAGGGCTCATTATTAGGGCTGTAAATGAGCTGGCTCGGGCCGAGCTGGGTCTTAGCTCAGCTCGTTAATTCTGGACCGAGCTGTTAGCGAGCCAGCTCGCTAACAGTTCACGAGTTAAAATCTCAGCTCAAACTCGTGATGAGCCAACTCGCGAGCCAGCTCACGAGCCACGAGCTGGCTCACTGGGTTTGGTTGGACCTTGTTTTAAGAAGAAAAATAAATTTTACAAACCTTTTTTGACCGAGCTGGACCAAGCTTGACAATATAAAATACACACAAATTCATACAAATTCACAAATTGATGCCTAGCCGAGCTAGCTCGTGAGTTGGCGAGCGAGCTAAGGCCTTAGCTCAGCTCGTTAATTTTGGCCCAAGCTGTTAGCGAGCCAGCTCGTTAACAGCTCGGTCCACTATCAAACGAGCTGTTACCGATCGAACTAGATGTGAGTCACGAGCAAGCCACGAGCTACGAGCTTTTTGGACAGCCCTACTCATTATAGTTCGTTCTACTGAGTTTTGTACCTAGGTCCTGGGAGGATACGGATCCTAGTGCTATCCCAAGTAGATAATTAATAATTAATGCTTGCACAAACCATAAGTCCATAATCCAAAATGGAACTGTTGGGGTGTTCATCGATTCATTGCGGTCCAAACGTAAATCAAAATTTTATTTGGTTTTTTAAAATTTAACCGAACTAATCTTACATAGAATAAGAACTGAATCAAACAATCCGAAGTAAATTTCAATTTATTCGGTTGAATTGAAATAGGGTATTAATCATAAAAATAAATGTTTTTTTGTTAATTTTTTAATTCTTATAAAGACGTATTTAAATTTTTGTTTGATTATGAACCAAGCAATATGCATTAATTATGTCGTAATTTTTGAATTTTTTAAATGTTTGATTTGGACGGGTGATGTGTTTAAAAAATTCGGTCAGTTTGATCTAACCAGTTTTAAAATTTCTAAATTAAATAGAACCAAATAAAAATATCAAACTAGCTAGTTTTAAAAATGAACCGGATCAATTCATTTAACAAAAAAAACCGAACCATTTACACTGAACTCTCGGTTTGATTTAAAACTGATTAAATCGGACACCATGGACACCCCTAAATGCCAATGAGCTAAGTGCAAAATTTGAACTCAGTTGATGTTAGAACGAACTGACCTGAGAGGAGTCAGATTTTGAGCTGTGCATAGACAACAAGACGAAAATGGAGAACTAGCTTTTGGTCTAGTGGCTAAGGCATATGACCTCTATGTGAGAGGTCATGAGTTCGAAACTCAAATGGAGAAAATTCTTTGTTGTAATAACAAAGGTATTAAATAGTTGGCTGGCTTGACCTCCAACCTTTACTAAAAAAAACAAGACAAAAATGATTTTATTAAATTTACTTATTGTTATTTGATAAATAATTTAAAAATGTTATTATTATTTTGATAATTCTCCTAATTCATCTGCATGCAAGCTAGTGGTTACAACATTAACGCTTTGTCTCCCTTTTATTTATTTGACAATTAACAATATATATTTTAATTAATTAATAAGAATATCTTGATTTAATAATTTAGGATGTTATTTGCTGGGTCCATATCAATCATAAAAGTTAGCAGCAGGAGGGAAAGGTCATGGGAAAGTTCATGAGCGTTTCCTGGTTTAGAAGTTACTGGACAACCTGTCAAGTACTTTGCTTCATAATTAAGCTTTTTCTTTCTTCTATTCGGGGGATGAACAATAATTAAGCTCTCTCAATATATCTTACTCACATTCTTTGCATTTTTATTTTAATAAAATCTTAACATCAGGAATGGTGGGTTTTATCTTACTTAATTATAAGACATGAGTAAATCAAAATGATTTTTTTGTTTCTGATTTTCTTTAGAAAATAGTGAAACGGTTAACAAGTATGTATGGAGAAAATAATATAGACCATATCTTACAGTTAAATTTTGACATTTAAAATTTAAATTATTATAGTTCTAAATTTGAAGGCATATAATTAATGAAAACACAAAAATAAAAGTATTTGAACTATCCTCTTTAGAAAAGAAAAGAAAAAAAGATAACAGAGTAGAGATTACTTAAAATATTATGTTGTATTTGTTTAAGAGAAATTATAGTTAGCCTTCTAAATTCTAATCTTTTTTTTTTTTGTACTTTTCCATACATCACAGAATGAAAGGACATACATTTTAAATCCGTAACCTATCTTATTGAAAAAAAAAAAAAAATCTTTTGCCACAAGAGATCAAAGATTTAGTTTTAATTATGTTATGCTGCACGCCTGCACCTTGTAACCGACTAAATAATGTGTTACGATGCAATTGAAAATTTTGCGTAATTGCAGGTTAAAAAATTATATAGTTAAATATTGCAAATTATATATTCCAAAGGTGGGACAGTTTTTAATTTGTATTGAGCTGACTAATTAATGACACACCAAACAAAAGAGATTCTAAAAGAAGTTAGCTAGCAAGTAGCAACTGAGATCGATCTACATTCTCAACAAAATCTGAATCTGATCTTAGAAAGATGGCATGATTAATGTGATTTTATATAATAAAAATGGCGGGGACAAATGATTGCGCGGCGACATTCTCTTTTAAGTGGTTGCATGCATGTGTGTGATCGATCCCTTCTCACATCATCCCCCCCATTCCTTCCAACTCTTAAACAAAACCAAACAAAGTTAGTAAGCATTCTTTAATTCAAACTATTCAAAGTTAGTAGAGGCATTCAGGCCTTTTCTGTATAGAAAAATTCTTTCTTTTTCGAGGCCACATGCACTTGCCTCAATTGCTTCTTTATGCATGCTTGCTTGCTTGCTTAGTATAATGCCAAGACCTCAATTGCCTCGAAAGTCCTGCTGGAATTTAAACTATTAAATAGAATGAGACAATTTGTTTTGGATTGTGTAAATCACATTTCTATTTGTTAATTGTAAATTAATGAGCATATTCACATTAATATCCCACACAGTTTTTAAAAAAAATGAATGTCTAACTTTTCAAATTTCAATATCTATAAACGATTTTTCATTTAAATCCCGAATTTCCAACCTCACACACGAAGAACGTCATTTTTTACTACTAAACTAAAGACTAATCGATGATATTTCAAATACTTGAAATGTAAATGCATCAAATGATCAGATTCATATTGATGTTAATCAATTTTGGATTGACTAAGAGCAGTACTGACATTTGCTTTTGGCATTTTCCTACATTGATCTGACCTAACAGACTTACTATTTAAGTATTATCTTTGATTTGCAAATGGTTTGTAGGGTATATATGTGTTTAATTATTTTTTTCTTGTTGTTTTAGGACGATGGGATTTCAAAATCTTTGCACTTGTACCATCTGATTCTATATCTGAATTATTTTGTTAGGGGGAATTTCAGGTATACCCCTTAAAAACTTCAACATTACATATTTCTCCCTCTAAACTTTTTTTGAAACCTTGACAGCGACTGCCAAGTATATTTTCATTAATTAAACATAATTACATCCATCGTTCTACATCGACGACATCAAACTACATCCACATCTAAAGAACATCAACATCGAACATCACAAACAACTAAAAACAACAAAATAAACAAACAATATCCTTCGGTAGTAGATACTGACGACCTTCAACATCGTTGGCTAGCGATCATAGGAAAGGAGGAATCATTTTTTTCAGTTAGGGTTGCGGGTGGTGGAGTCCGGCGCGGAGGTGCGGGTGGAGACGTTAGGCAACGGGAAGGCTGATGACTAATGTTATTGTCGCCAATTTTCCTTGGTTCTCCCAACATAAGTGAAGGAGGCCGGAAAGGTGCATCGAGACGAGAGAGTTGACGGCTAGGGCTATTATCGTCAACTCTCTCTTCTTTCAACAGAGAGGCATAGAGGTGGGAGTGGGGCAGCATGGGGAGAGGGGGTTACTGGCTGCTAGAGTTTGTCAGAGAGAAAAACAAGATGGACGAGGGTAGAGGAGGGGGGAGGAGGGACGGGGTGGCCTGCTAACAGGAGTGGTGTCGGTTGTCTCCTCTTCTCCGCAAGATCACCCCGCACCCCCGGAGGGGGGCGGAAAATCGAGGGTGTTGCTGGCGGGGGGGGGGGGGGGGGGGGCGCAGAGGACCTCGGTTGCTGGTGGAAGGGTTGCTCAGAAGAGCGTCTAGATGGTGCTGCTGGGAAGAAGTTGTTCTTCCCCCTCTAAACTTAAAGAAACTCACATATTTGTTAGACTAAATGCACCACTATTGCTAAGAATTGAAAAATAATCGCAACTAGAAAGTAAGTAGATTAATTTAGAGAAAGTTGACATGTGGAGTGTTAACGGATTCGACAAACTAATGCCTACGTCTCCGGGGAGTCGCAATCTCTTCAAGATGCGCCTTTTTATTACCCAACGAGAAATGTTTATAACTTGTGAACCGGTGAGCCCTTACAACGAATGGGAAGTCACACGGCTAACTAAAGTGAAGAACGAAGTCTCCAAGAAAATATTTGCAAGAGAAACACTCAAAAACTCACTCTAGCCTAATCTAACTCAAGATTAGTGAAGTAGATTTGAGATTGCTTGAGGGATTTGAAGTTTTAAGCTCTCACAACAATAGTGAAACTTTAGCTCATAGAAATTAGGTTTTTAAAAGTTAGGGGCGGTTGAGAGTTACTTTAGAAATGAGCCCAAAGTTATATTTATAGAAACAACTCTAGAAAGAGCTTTTTGGCATAAAACATTATAACGTTTAATAAAATGTTCACAATGTTTTCATCGATTTTGAATTAGATTTTCTATTCTGTGCAGCTTTCTTCACAAACGTTACCAACGCTTTGTCAATCGTTACCAACGATGGTCCCTTGAAAATCAACCGATCAAAACAGCCATTTTGAGTTGTTGAAATGAATTAAATCGTTATAACATTTTGGGAAAACGTTATCACATTTTTATTGTTTTCAGCTGTTGAGTTGATTTTTCAGTGCTTTCTCACAGGTCTAAATTATTATAAAGTTTGACAAAAGTTACCAATGTTGGGCTCTGTAAAATAACATCAAAAACTACTTTACCAAGTTTATAATTTTACAATCTAATTCCTTGATAAATATCTTGATGTTTTCTTCGGTTTAACATATGCATATTGCAATTCCAATTTTTTGAACCTACATAAATTCTAAAATAGAGAAAGTCATAAAATTTAAGTAATTGTATGTTTTGTAAATTAGTCAAACAGACGCATAGATCTTAAGGCGATGCATGCAAATCAAAATTGCTTTAAGATCCGTGCATGCTAGATCAACACAAAACTTGAAGTGAACACACAGATCTTATTGGGATGCGCGCGGATCGGACGGTACATGAATCCTTCATTTTCAAATTTGAGTTTGATAGGAGCCTTTTGTACTTTTAATAAAGGGTAAAATAGATATTTTATAAATTTAGAATGTGTTTTAATACAAAAATAATAAAATAAATAAATATGTGAGTTCTTGAAGTTTAGAGGGGAAATATGTAATTTTAAAATTTAGAGGGAGAAATATATAATTTTGAAGTTTTTGAGGGGTATACATAAAATTCTCTATTTTTCTAATTGGCACAAACTCACAATGTATAGTATAGTAAAAAAAAAAAAAAAACAATTATAATGGTCACAATCTTTTAAAATTGACATCAACATCAGGTTTTTTTCAAAACATACAACAACATTGGAAACATAAATAATAAATAATATTAGATTGCAGTACACACTTGAGGTATATTTTAAAATTTTACTAACATGCAACACGCGATCTTACTATAGAATAAGTAATCAATCGCACACAGTTTATAGATTATGCCACACGCATGATCAAGCAACCATTTTATGTCCATACCTTGTCCTCTTGCGAGAGGACGGACTTGGGTGCCTCAAGCTGTCTCTTCGCAATGTGCTCGCTTCTTCTCATCCTTTCAAAATAGAAAGACCAAGAGGTGTACACCAATGGGTACTCGAGTAGCTCGTGTGACTGCTAGATCCACTCGCCTGCCTCAATCGAATGACAACGGATTATCAACTTCAAAACCCATTTTGGATTGATCAAACCGATTTCCAGTCAACACACATTCACGGATTCAATCCTCAATCCCAATACAATGATTTAGGCTCACAATCAATCACAAGGAAGAAGGAGAAAAACAGAAAGATCGAAAATCCGAATCAAAGACCAAATAGATATAATAAAAGAAGTGCAAACCTCACACGATCAATCACAATATCCTAATAAAAAAGATTGGATCTAGATCAAGACCCGATCGACCAAGCTAGGGTCCGAAATTTTTTCTCTCAGGTGTATTTTTTAGTCGAAATTTTTATTTCTACTATATTGAAAAAAATAATAAACCAAACAATCACTTTTTTCTGAGAATTTCGAAAAGTGTCATGTCCATAATTTTGATGGGCGGACACAGAAGGCAATTATGTCCATCAAAATGGCAGACACAGTCTTGGGTCCGAAATATTAAACGGCAGACATTTTTTTTTGGTTTGACTGATCTATCTGGCCATGTGGAAAAGTGCTAGAGCTACATCAATCAACCTCAAGTCATCTGACGGACACTATTGTCTACGAAGCCCCATGGGCCAATTTAATATAAAAATAATATTTTAATACAAAGCCATTATTACCTTTTGACTTTATTCTTCAAATGTTACACGGTGTTGAATTGTAATTCATTTGTTTTTTTTGTTAGCTGTATGAAAAAAAAAATGTCCATCGTTTAATTTGACAGACCCATTCTGGGGTCTGCCAAATTAAATGACGGACCTTCACTTTCTCGTCCGCTATTTAATTTGACGGACATGGAAAATTTCGAAATTCTCAGAAAACGTGTTTTTTTTATTTATTATTTTTTTCAATATGGTACAAATAAAAAATTCAGATTTTTTAGTTGCACGTACAGTTGGTTGATTTTTACAAACCATTAGCATGAATTAATTACAAATTGTTGAAAAATTTAAGCTGACTATAAATAGTTATTAATTAACTTATATTGAATAAATAGGTTACTACCTTTACTCTTTCTAATTACACAAATCCTGTTGACAAACTCTTCACGTGGAAAAATAAAAAAAAATCTATTGAATAATAGAGGCGTGACTGTGTGAGTCATGCCGAATTAAACTCATAACCACTTAGTTATCTGCAATAAAAAAATTAAGATAAGCGAGGTTATTTTATATAAATAAGTAGTATGTAATTTTATTTTATGACCGAAGCTAAAAATATGTTTTTTTTTAATAAAAATTACAAATTTTAAAGGACAAACTGAAAATATTCAGTTTGCAGGAAGTGTGTAGCATCCCTTTTCCTCTATCTACTTCCGCCCCAGCAGGCAGCACCTAGCCTAATACCTAATATAAAAAGTAAGACATATTTACATATAATTGTGAGCAAGATTACGAGTTCTCTAACTTTTGTTTTTAAAATCTCATCAGCTTAATTCAATTAATCCAAAAAAAAAAAAAATTGTCTCACCTTCAACAAGGTGCTATTAAATAATTACCAATCCATGGTTCTTCAAGCAGAAATCATAGTGTGCATTAGGTAGGACAATAGAATTTAACCAATTAATGATAAATGTAAGATGTGTTGTTGAATGTTGTCTGGAAATTATAAGCATGGTGGGGAGATTGTGAGTTTAACCAAAAGTAGACTCTACTTTGATTAATTTAACTTAATTAATCCATGGAGGTTAGCAAGAATCATACCATGTTGAGATTGAGTTGCTCTTGTGCAGTGGGGTCCACCTCTTCTCTTTCTTTTTGCAGTCTCCATCCTGACATCATCCAATTAAACCATGAAAACATGATGCACAATACTCTCTTGCATGTGCATCTCCGCGCACAAATAAAATTAGGAGCAGTACTTTATAATGTATTTATTCTACATACAATTAGGTGGGGTAACTTTCTCTTAAGAACAATTATACGGGTACTTCATAATTGTTTTGGGACTAACAATAGTTCCCAAATAAGATCACAAACCCACTTACTAACTTCGGATCAAATTTCAAATTTGATCTGATGTACGTACGTACTTAATCAGCACGAATTTAAAATTAAGTTATTTGAACAAATTTTAATTTTATTCAGACGACTCATATCGAGCATCGAACTGAATTTGATCCTATGTCCATTTGATTGTCCTAATTCGTAAGCATAATTCGACGGAAATTTAGTCCACTACTACAGATGTCTTAATTGTACACAGTTAAAAACTATGTTTGTACACACTTTTATAATAGTGACTACGCGCAATGTGTATGAAAGTGTCGTTAAATTGTACATTGTTATAGAATCATGTATGTTTCTCCAAAAACAATACCAACTTTTTTTTCCCGCAAATTATTCATTAGAAAACCTGGTTCCTTTTTTTTTTTAATATATTGTTAAAGTAAATCAGAATTCATATAAAAAACACTACATTTACCAGTATACCAAAAACATTAAATTTAAAAAAACTATGAATTTAAATACAACACATACCAAAATAATAAACAATATTTACAATTACATTTCACAAATGGTTACATGAACAGTATTTTAACTAAAAAAAAGAAAATACAATAAAAAATTCTAGATTTGAGAATTTATACATTTACATGAAAAATGCATAAGAAAAAAATATGGTAGAGTAAAAAATTAATCGGACACTTCAACTCAAGTTTTGTTTTCTGAATTGGGGTTGACCGTTGAAATCAGACACTCCAGCAAAAAGTTGCCCCCATTTGAAGTTTTTTCGGTGAATATATCGTCTCTTTTGCATTACTTTTGTTTCTAACCTTATATGTTTATAAGAGGTATTTTAGAGAAATACATTATAAGAAAGATCGATGTACTTTAGAAATGATAGAATTATCTTTAAAAATAAATAAATATGCATTATAACAGAAAGATCCGGATCAATGACGTGGAAAATTTTATTTCTTTCATCACAGAGTAATCATACAATAATAAGGAAGATTTTTCAGAAGATTCATACATGGTTGGTAGAAAGAAAATAATATATGATTACACGTAGGATTTTTTGTAAATAAATAATGCGGACAATATATGATTCATATTATACGTACAGTTGGTATAAAGAAACTATGTATAATTATTGGAGCTAAGTTATACACGGTTAAATTCACCACAACCGTGTATAATTTTTTCCAATTGTATACTGTTGTTTAATAAAGACAATTAACTGTCTATTAATTAATATTGAAGATTATTTTGAAATATATGACTTCTTACTTTACACACAAATTTAATTAAAATATTTCCATTCATGTAGAATGTAGCATGCATAATTTATGGTTTTACAGTAGTGATCGGAACCTTACCTAGAGTCTTATCTTCTACCTAGAGTCTATGCTTCTATGTTCATTTTACAAATAGGTCCTTATGTCCATAGAAGCATTTGCCTTTAAATATATCTGGAACATGAAACAAAATAAATAAATATTGGAAATATGTACTAACATCTGTGATACTAGTTAAATATGTGTGAGGGGACAGTTACGCATGCAATTAATTAATACCTCAGGCAATTGATCCTCTGTGGCTCTGTCGTCATGATTAGTGGAGCTCATAAATAATATAATATAATTAAGCAAACGGAATGACATTTTTGTAATATATTTTCGAATGTACGTTTAAGGGTCAAAGTAGACCCCTCTCCTACGCTACGATTGATAGTTTTTTTTTCTTATTAATTAAATTGTTTTTTGTGACTAATTAATAGTTAATAGTGCAGCCCAGCTTTGCTAATTAATTTGCTCAAACCTCCAACGCGCTGCCGGTCTTCGTTTAACAAAAAATAATAATAAATAAATAAAAAATCAATCGGCGCATCTCCCCCATGTGTGATCCATGTGTCACACCAGGTTTTAGTTTCTGCGACAGGGGAGGTTAAATGAACAACAGATCGAAATAATATTATTAGGTCCCAATTTCCTCCCATTTATATTATATTTAAATTTGTATCGACAATTTAAATTTACGATACGGTTCAAATTAGTGTAGAATAAATCCAATATTAATTTCCTTACTACGATACTCGTTTTAGCATTTTACAAATGAAAATAAAACATGCCCTTATTAATTTTCCAAATTCTTTAACATAAAATAAAAAATCATGCATGTCTTTAAGATTTCAAACCTAACTGCATATTTTTCTTATGACTAGCTAGTTTTTTCGACTAAACGTTACTACTGTTAAAAGTTAGTACCAGTAATGAAAACACTGATATAATTTTACAGGTTAATTACATATATAGTAATGCAACTGCGCATTACGCCTTTTTTTTTTTCCCCAAAAATTGATATAACATTTATCATTTTCTGATATTTTGGTTTTATTTGGTTGGTGCATTTTTTATTTATTTTTAAAACCGATCCAAACTAATAATAACCCAAAGAAAAAAATGTTGTAGATTTCAACCAACATAATTTCGATTATGATAATTACATTAATTAACAAAATTAAGTAAAAGATTATCTTTAAGAAACATGTTTTTAACCAGATATAGAAGTTACCGCGTTCCCCATATATGCATAGAATTGTTAATTAAATTGGACTCTTGTGGGTGTCATAGTGGAAGCAAGTATATATATATATATATATATATATATATATATATATGCGCTAGCTAGTACGTACGTTTTCCAGTTGGAATTCAGTTAAACAACCGAAAAAGCATTCTGCCATCACAATTTTCGAATCAAATTAAACAACCCAAAAAATACTGTAAAAAAATATTAATATTCTGACAAGAACACAGCGATGATTGGACATAATATTGTATCTATACGTACGTGTCTGTGTAGTGTTCTTAATCAGGCATGGATTAATTAACATAACACGAGTCAACATACTAACGACCCGGCCATGTTTACAGGGGTTAATTAATTAGCTCATCCGGTTTGCATTTAAACTGATGAAATGTTTTTAATTGCTGAAAAAAAAACAGTTAAAATAAAATGTCTATTTCGACCCTACTAAAGTTAAAATTTAATAATAACAACATATTATTTCTGCTATGTTTCCTGATTTAAACACAATTTTACATCTTTTCTATATAATCAGTACATATATGAGATGATTTTTTTTTACAACTCAAAGGAATGAATGAAATTAGACCAAAAAATTAAACAATTAATGTAGGAAAAAAAGTGAAAATGACCTAAATAGGAACTTGAATTTGTTCTCCATTTTTTTGGACAATTTTTCACTTTTTTTAACATATTTACTTATTTAAAACTTTTTGTGAAAATAATTCACATGAATTTTGGAAAGAAAAAAAAATACGACTTGGCACTTTTTACCACGTCTATATACGTACGTATGTCAACTCGTAGATGCATCATCGTGCCATGCCGATATTCAGTGTACGTTCCACCTGATTCGTGATTCCAATAATATTAATTCGACACTCCTTATATATTAATTTATAAACCATATACGAATACGATACCGACATGGAGCACAAACTAAAATAACATCCTTAATCAAAACACGACACGACACTCACGTCACGTTTATAATTCTCTACACCTATCTTCTGCAGGAAAAAAAGAAAAAAGAAAAAAAAAAGACAATTATTACAGAAAGAGTTATACTGACATTCTAACTAGGTCTAATAATTAACTTTCTGGCGTAACGTCTCCGGATGAATGAGAGGAGGTAATGAATATATTGTCATGCTAACAACGAGGTTGATGAATGATGAATCCTTTCATTGTTGATCTACTGTGGCATTACCAAATTCAGAATTTGTTTATTGGGTAATTTATCACTGCAAAGGGAATTTGTGCTTATCATACTAACAAATGAATTATTCGAGTTTAGTTCGGCCAGGCTAAAATTTCGTGATTCGAGAATAATTAGGATATAATTCGAATCATTTCAGTACTACAAAGAGGCAAATTTTTTCTTTTAATTTTTTCACGTTTTATTTGCTAATAAAAATAATATATTTTATTCGCCGATAAAACATATAATACGTTTATACTATGACTTATGATAACACTATCATTGTCACAGAATACCAGTGTGTTAGACTTATGGTAGCGAATTTTTATATTTTTATTTGTTGAAAAAAAAAAACAGTATATTTTTCCACATCGTTTTCATAAAATAAATTTTTAGTAAATATAATAATTAATAAAAATATTTTCATATTTTTTTGCATTGTAACTTTTTCATTTGTGAGCTGGACGCATTTTACGAAGAAACACTTTCATCTTATTATTATTATTATCTACGAGGGAAATGCACTTTATAGAATGAATTATGGAGTATACTTGTAGTAGAAGACTGAATCACTTGAAAAAGGGAGATATGGGAACAGATATATTGACTCGTCTGCCTTTCATTTCCTCAATGGACGTATCAATTTTGAGGCCTCTACCAAAACTGCACATTTCCATTAAAAAAAAATGGAGGGGATGAACAAATTAAACCAAGAGCTCACGTGTATTTTTGGAGGCAGTGCAGCATTAATGCATGAAATTAACTGAAGGTAGGACCGTAGGAGAGACGAAATAATGATGAAACTTTTGTTCCCTTGCGAGGATGTTTTTTCTCCTCCTCTCAAGTGGGCCCCATGTTTCAATCTCTCTCTATCTATTTATTAGTTATTACAACCGAAGAATTGTATAAACCAGGGCTCCCAAAGGAAAGCAGGAGTGCATAAATACAAATCCTTGCCTCCTTTTCTTTCTTTTTATACAAAGCTAAAGCTACCTTCATATATATCTCTACAAGACAACTACAAGCAAAGCCCCCAACAAAAAACATACCTAAGACAACAATTCTCAGAGATATCACCTTTTCTTTTCTCTAGCTAGCTGTATTCTCATAATTTATTTAGCCTCCTTTGATGAACAGATGCATCCCATCATACAAAGAGCAAATTATTAAAACCTAATTAATTCTCACCATGTTAAGTTCTCCATCTCCATCTCCGGCATCAGCACCAACACCAATGCCGCCACCGCCGCCTCCGCCGCCGCCGCCTACTCTTCCTTCTTTACAGAACAACTCAAAGAAGAAACGTCGACCGGCTGGTACCCCAGGTACGTACAGTTTAAAATAAAATAACAGGAAGAAGAAGAAGAGGAGGAAATTATTAATTATGCATGCAGCGTTGTGATTTGAATATTGTTAATAATTAATTCATCTTTAATTTCCGTAATGTGGCATTTTGTCAGATCCTGATGCAGAGGTGGTATCACTGTCGCCGCGAACCCTCCTAGAATCGGACCGCTACGTGTGTGAGATCTGCAACCAGGGGTTCCAGAGAGACCAAAATCTTCAAATGCACCGGCGGCGGCACAAGGTCCCTTGGAAGCTGCTCAAAAGGGAAACGGCAGAGGCCTCAAAAAAGCGTGTTTTTGTGTGCCCCGAGCCGACATGTCTACACCATGACCCGTGCCATGCTCTCGGCGACCTGGTTGGGATCAAGAAGCACTTTAGGAGGAAGCACAGCGGTCACCGGCAGTGGGTCTGTGCCAAGTGCTCCAAGGCATATGCTGTTCAATCCGATTACAAGGCGCATCTCAAGACTTGCGGTACCAGAGGTCACTCTTGTGATTGCGGCCGTGTTTTCTCAAGGTTAGATTACAAATTTTTTGAGAGTGAGTGAGACTATATATATATATATGGTGATTGGTGAATTTACACTAGACAGTCTATTGTACGTGTTTCGATACACCAAGATGTGCGCTGAATGAAAATCAAAATACATCTAACAATTGCTGCATCAAAACACACTAGCTAGATAGGTATACATTGCATAGCACCCTCACTCTTTTTTATTAATTAAGTATGATCAGTTCAAGTATATATTAACTAGACTCTGATTGAATTTTGTTTTCTTGATCACGTACTCTTTGATTTTGATTCGTTTAATTAATTTTGTCTTTCTTTTCTGATATGAAGAAGAGGTTTATTTTGTTTAGTGTATATACTATATACCGTGCATCAAGGAGTGAGTGATTGGGTGAGTGAGTGGGTGCGTCAGTAAGGCTGACAGCACGATAATTATTTTGGAAGAAATAAGCTGAGTAGCACAATTTCCGAGACTGACTGCTGGGTTTTGGCAGCCTTTTCATTTGTGTCTGTTCTGATGCTCAACGCCTCAACCTGAGGTGTAAATTAATGAACCTAAAGTTTGAAACCTTTAAGTGGTTGAAATTCATTTTTCAAACAAAAAATGATGCATTTTCTTGTCTTACTAGTTATTTCCATCATTCATGCCCTGTCAGTATACCAGTGTCAATCTCTCGTTTCATTTCATTTCATGATAGTCGTCAGCCTTCTTTAATAGACATGAATTCAAATCACATCAAATGAAGCTTATACAGACAGTATACTGTATACTCACTCACTTTACAAGTTCGAACCCTTTTAAAATAATATTGTATTAATTTAGTCCTCTTACTATGCTTATATCAATGACTTCATCAATAACTAATTAACTTCAAGAAATTACATTTTCATTGATCATAACTCATAAGTTCATATTATCTTCTCTCAATCAGGGTGGAGAGTTTCATAGAGCACCAAGACACATGCAATTCCAGCAGATCTCGGGCCGAATTCAACACGATTCAGCCCCTGGTAAGCCCGAGCACACCGATCAACACCAACACTACCCGGAAGCCAACACTGCCTAGCCTAAGAATCCCCAACCCAACCTCTATCTTTCTTCACCCGAATCATCATGCCACTTTCGTACCACCGGATCAACACTGCACTGCTAGCCTCGAGCTCCAACTCCTACCTCCATTCACTCCTAGACCCCCAGTCAACAACCCTTCTCCTTGTACTTCTCCGATATCAACCGGAGAGTCAGATGTCACAAAACTCCAACTCTCAATTGGTCCAAGCAGTGCCGGTAGCATATCTACCGATTGGCCTGTGTTGTCGCCAGAGAGTGTGAAGTTGGATGCGAAAGAGCAAATTGGCCTTGCATTGATGGACAAAGCACGAGCAGACGAAGCGAGACACCAGGCCAAGAGACAAGTGGAGTTAGCAGAAGAGGAGTTTGCAAAGG
Source organism: Carex arenaria (assembly GCA_964058825.1). Lineage (NCBI taxonomy): Eukaryota > Viridiplantae > Streptophyta > Magnoliopsida > Poales > Cyperaceae > Carex > Carex arenaria. The sequence continues at coordinate 126,309 of CAXKVW010000487.1, read as the reverse complement.
CAAAGAGAATCAGGCAACAGGCACAGATGGAGCTGAGCAGAGCGCAATCGTTACGAGATCATGCAGTTCGACAAATCAGCTCGGCATTACTGGAGATTACTTGTTTTTCTTGCAAACAGCAGTTCCAGGCAAAGCCTTTGGCAGTCTCAGAAGACAACTCATTTGTTGTGTCAGCAGTGACTGAGGGAGAGGTTGCCAACTATGATCAGGTTGATCAAAGGAATTGAAGCATTAATGCTTAATTATTTTATATTTAATTGGGTTGCTTTGTTTTTATAGGTCCCTATAATTAAATTAATTAAGTTGCTTTTGTTTTGTAATTTGTGCATTTGTAAGTTGTAACTAGCTAAGGGTTCTTCTGGGGTGGGTTATTTGTGTTTACCTTAATAATTATTGACCAAATTTAAACCGAAATATAGTGTGCTGGACTTCTTTCTTTGGTCTGTTTGGATCTTGTACGATATTATAATTAAATATTCTGTCTTGACAGAATAATTAACTGCGTTTTCTTTCTTTCTTTCTTTCTTTTTTACTTTCTAATTCTGTCACCTCCCATGCACGTTTTCCTTGGTTTGCACATTAATTTAACAGTAGTTACATGACTTTAATAACATTGTCTTGTTAGGGAAGAGCTCATGTTCATGTGTATTATTTAACTTCATCGGGAACTATATATACAAGTTTTACCGTAATATATATATAATCTTTACAATCTTTACAATCAGCAGTACGTACTGCTGCTCTTTTCAATACGATAAGCAATATTTTCATATATCTTACCATCAAGAAGGGTTGCACAGAATTCAACCATTTAAAAATATTTTTCAAGATTCGTGCTTTCAATTAATATATATAAGATTCACATATATAAAATAAACCCCAAAATATTTGCATATATTAATTCACCGTCCGTGCAGAAGCCAAAAATGAACTACGTACTCCCTATGATAGTATGATGTATCTACAGCATGTATGGAATAATACAAAAGTGAAAGGGGCAAAATGCTTTTTAAGCGGGTACAACTGACTTTGGCAAAATCCTTTATTAACCCTCTATGTACCACTACTTAAAAAAGGGTAAAGATTTTAAATAGCAGTTTTTGACTTCATTCAGCATTCAGCATTCAGCGTACGAACTATATATATATATGGAGCGTTGTTTTAAATTTTATAGTATGTACACTGCAAAAAATCAAAACTATTTAGTTTAAATATTTACCCATACTTAATATATATGTTTTTTTTTTTTTCAATTTTAAAATGGATTTAGTGATAAAGTCAAATGTCTTCCAACATGTAAGGTTATGAGATCGAAACTCGATCAAATGGAGAAAATTCATTGCTATAATAATTAACAAAGATTTGAAAATGATGTTAGATGGCTTTTCCTTTCATTAATAAAAAAAAAACCCTAATTATTATGTAAACATTGTTTTATATTTATTTGTTTTTTTTGTAGAATATCTACTACCCAATAAATTGTACTATCACCGTAACTTTTTTCATTTAAAAAAAGAGGAACTTGTTTTCTTTGTTTGCATGCGGCTAGTTCGTTCGTCTCGATCTTCATCTCTTACATATTCACTTATTTACATCACCCGGTGAGACGTCATTCTATACAAGATTGGCCAAACAACTCCGCTATATATCAAACTCAAGAATCAGGAGCAAAAAATACCGTGCTCCAATGATTTACTAAAATTCCACTTAAAAGTGATTAATTTTCTAAGTTACAAGACAATTAAGTTCATCACCGCCAACGTACACTTGGCTAGTTGGCTAGCTAGAAATTAAGGGATGATCACATGATCAAGAGTTAAGTCTTGTGTTCTCTATATACCTCCAGAAAATTAATTCACATATTTTACAACTCAATTTTAAGAGACCAAAAAGTTTTTTTTTTTTCAGAAATAGAGAAGATTACTTAATCCTTTCATTTCCCTTTCCCTCTAAATTTTTGACAAAAGGCAACAAGGTCTGTTTTATATATGAAACATCAGAGTTAAGTTACATACTACTAGAGTAATTATGCCACTAGGTCTCAAGCAAATGCAAATCTATCACAAAGCAAAACACATAAGCACGACGTTTAATCAATCACCAAAAAGCTGTAATAGAGAAACAAACTAAGTCAACTCTAAATGGGAGGCTAAGAAAATAGAGCCGTAACAAAGCACCATACGGATAACCAAAGTTCATCAAGTTAGTTGGCTGGAAAACCAGCATCACTAGCATGGCGCCATGGAGTACTGCTATCTCCACTGTCAATGTCCAAAATCGGATCAAGAGCCCCATCAGTGATGTACAGTGGAGAGGTGTCATCATGGTACGGCATCTCTTGCCCTTCATTTGGATCCCAAACCCGAAGTGGAATGGCATGGATGTCCTTGGGTAGCCAATTTGTCGTAGCTGCCTTGATGCGCTTATCCATATGTCATGTCCAATAGTCAACAAGAGAGATGATTAACAAAATTAAATTTCGGATTGTTTTGAGAGCATCATCTTGGAATATAAGTGCATTTCGATGTTTCTATAATCTCCAACTTAGCGCACTAAATACCACCAGCATTGCTATTTGGTTTGTTTTATCTAGAGAGCCTGCAAAGTCAAAAATATTAGTATAAGTTTTTCAATGAAAAAAGTAATTTTGACAATTATCTATCCAAAACCAAATTTGTTTAGCTACCGAACATTTGAGAAAGAGGTGTGTAATGGTTTCTTTTTTTATGACAAAATTGACAGGTCAAATTCCCTTGCCATCCCTTTTTGTGAATCCTTTCCCTCTAAATAAAATTATAAAGTAAATAAATCTAAAAAATTAAAATAAAGAAAAAAAAATTGTTTCTTCTCCTTTCCTCCACTCGCTTTCATCCCTTAAGGATCAAGCCTTGATCAGTGCACTCAAGACCTCTTCACATCGATCTCTTCCTTGACCTTTTGCCTCCTATATATATATATAGGTATAGCAAACAAGAATCGCACAATCGATACATCCACTCATCTTCGCTCATGCTAACACCTCCGCGATTGATTGACCCCCTATACGTAGGTTGTCTAGCGGTGTCTTGAGACATCTAGAAAGATATTATTTTAATTTCTTTTCTTTGTTCAATATATTTAGAACTTATACCTTGTGGCAATTAAGATAAGAGTATAAGACCCGCGTCTCTCGTTGGATGGAAATATGGAATTGCTATGGATAGCGATATTGTCAATAAAGCAACGTAGATTTCAATTGTAGGATAGTATTTTTTTTTTTTGCTTTTTTACCAGTGTTTTTTTTAAAGGGCCTGGTTAATTACTTTCATATGTGATTTAATTACAGTAGTCGAATATGTGCCTCCGTAGAGAGACGAAACTTACGCCATTGCATTAAACTCGCAGATCTTTATTTTCTTTAGTAGTATTGATCACCATCCTGTGCTAGCTTGTTTGGTTTTACACTCTAGTGTAATTTCTGTAATTTTTTAACTTAATTATTTAATAGGATAATTGTAGTGAACTATATATCTATGGTAAATTTATTTAATATTTTATAAATTATTGTGAATTATAAATATACAATTATTGGTGTGTTCTCTCTTCTCAATTAATAAGACTTGTATCAAAATTGAAATAGTTTAAGATTTGATTGTTTGATTCATCGTGAAATTATTAAAAGTTCATTATCAAAAAATTTAAACTGTTTGATGAAAAAAAGATTTGTCAATTAAATTCAAATTTGATAATATGTAATTTAAGAAATGAAAAACCAATTTACAAATTAATTATTTATATTTAAATTATATTAATTCTAAATCAAATTATGCAAATAAAAGTTCGATGTACCCTGTGGAACAACTCTATTATTTAATAAAATATTAAGTAGGCAAGGCCTACTTTCATATAAAAACAATTGCAAGCACATTAATCCAAAACACATCTCGTGATGGCAAAAAGGGCTGATTTAGTTTTTGTTCTGATTCGTTTTTTCATGAGATATCAGACTATATATATATATATATATATGGTTGGCTAATATCAAATCAATTGTTCTTGAGGTCCCATGCAACTAAGTCGTTTTTCAATTTTTAAAGTCCAAAAAGTTGATCGAAACCGTTAGATGTGATCTCTATATTAAAATGTGTTTGGAGACCCAATTTTACATTTTTTTTATTTTTTACTATTTATTAAGTTACTTTGAAAATCGCTGATTCAATGATGACTTAACCAAACAGTAAAATCACACTGGACCATTGGATTAGTGATTTTCAAAGTGGCTTAATAAATATAAAAAATTCCAAAAATATAAAATTTTGTCTCCAAGCACATTTTAATATAGAGATCGTATCTAATGAATTGGATCGACATTTTAGACTTTGAAAATTGAAAAACGACTTAGTTGTACAGGACCTTAGAAACAATCGATTTGTTATTAGCCAACCCCTCTCTCTCTCTCTCTCTATATATATATATATATATGAAGGATTTAATATATCATCACTGTTTAGCAATAATAGGTACAGAGAGAAACGATACCAACATTAAATTTGTTACAACAACAACCAAACTTTTAGTCTCAAACAATAACAACACTGAATTTGTTAAACATGAGAAACTACTAGTGTCAGAATATGCAAGTTGTTTTGGTTCTCTAGACATGCATTCAATTTTCTCCCTTCTTATAATTATATTTTGCTTCAATCTTCGAGAGAATGCATCACTTTATATAGAAGCATATTTGATATTTCCTGTCGTCCATATTTGCAAATTGCATCAGCTATTAAAATATAATAATAAAAATGGGGCTAACGAATCTTTCAAGTGAAAAGAAAACAAAACCTTCGTCATTCAGTTAATTTTTCTGGTAAATGACTGTCTAATACTCAATCTGGTACCAGTTAATTACCGGGAAAATATGAGGTAACATGTAAAAAATTCAACAAAATTCATATAAACTTTTGGTCCGATTGAAAGTAGAGTAAGAGTAAATAAATTATAAAATGGGATGCCAAACACTACAGTCCATTGGGTGCAGGAATGCACTGTTTTCATATAGAGAAACTGAAAAAGAGGTGAATGATTCTATCTGTTCCTGCCAATTTTTTTCTTGCTCCTGTTCTCTAATCGTCTCATCAGCATTCATGAGACCTGAGACTTGAATGACTCTCTCTCTCTCTCTCTCTCTCTCTCTCTAAAGGCACTGTGGACTGTGGAGAGAGCAAGTAACAGATGCATGCCATGGTATTCAGTGCCACTAACTCTTGCTCTGTCTCTCTCCTACTCCTTGAATTGGATTCGTCAGAAGTTGGGAGAGTGTAATTTGGATTATCTATGGTGTGTTCCGACACAGAAATTACCGGTCGGGACTGTTCACTGTTTTCTCTTACGTACCGTGTTCACTGCCATTACCGTTCCATCTCCACTGACTACTAACCACATTTATTGTACATGGTCAAATCTTCCTCAGTTTACCGTTCAGTGAATGTCAATCCCCTACTTCTATTTTTTTTTCTTTTCTTTATTACTTGTACAGAGTTGGGATGACATAGAATATATTACACGAAATTTAATGATAAAATGCGTCAATCAGTATAGCATATTTTAAAATTTAAGATATGATTTTATTTTCCAAACTAATCTCTCCTATATATTAATTACAGAAGTGATATCGCCTGCGGTACTGGCGGGGATAGAATACTACTAGTTGAATCAAAATTAATTCGGTGTATGCATGTTCAGATAAGTCTGCACAAAAAATTCATAGTTCGTGATTCGTTTGAGTTTGATTCGAAAAAAGTTCATAATTAATTCAGTTCGAAATTAGTTCGTTCTCAAACAAATTAAATTAGCTAGGTTCAAAATTAGTTCAAATTCAAACTTGAACTGGGTTAAGTTCGACTCAAAACTCTTCTTTTCAGTTTTAAATCCTACTTCAATTCGAACCAGTTCAGTTCGAAACTGGTTTGAATCGATTCGAATCAAACTCAAACTCTTCTTTTCAGTTCGAAATCTAGATTCAAATCAAACCAATTCAATTTGAAATTAATTCGATCTTAAACTCGAATAAGATTAAATTCGATTCAGTTTGTTTTGTTTGCAGCCTAAGTTCAGAATGTACAGAACGAAGTTCGTTTTGAAATTTTGTCATATTAAAATAGACGACTCAGATCTCATTCGACGCGGTCAGGTACGTACGTATTGCACTGGAGCTTAAAGTCCTATATATATTACATAAACACAAGTTCAATGGCCTACACCTTATTCTAAAAATATCTTCTTTTTGACCGGACACAAATTCATCTTTTTCTTTCACTTGGGTGCGTTTGGATGGTGCAAGAATAGAGCTATTCTTGGATTAGCTCCACTATTCTTATTCTTGAGTCATCCAAACACACATTGAAAAATTGGATTAGCTCAAGAATAGCTCTATTCTACTAATCCAAAGAAATTGTGGAATAGCAAGAATAGAGCTAGTAGGATTAGTGATATTAATAAAAAAATAATTTTCATTCCTCTCAATTAGAATTAGCTTAAATATTAAAATAATATTAAATAAAATACTTGATTAGTATTAAATAAATATAATATAATATTATATTAGTATTAAATAAATATTGGTTTAAATATTAAATGTAATATAATATTAATTTAAATAATATATTAGTATTGAATAAATATAATATCAAATATTAATATTAAATAAAATTTTAGATTAAATATAATATAATATTAAATTAAATATTAAATGTAATATAATATTAATTTAAATATTAAATTAGTATCAAATAAATATAATATGATGTTAGATTAGTATTAAATAAAATATTATAATAAATACAATATAATATTAGTTTAAATATTAAATCTAATATAATATTAGTTTAAATATTGATTAGTATTATATCTAATATTAGATTAGATTAGTATTAAATAAAATATTAGTTTAAAATATTAAACATAATATAATATAAATTTATATATTAGTTTAGTATTAAATAAATATAATATTAATTTAAATTTTTAATGTAATATAATATTAGTTTAAGTATTATATTAGTATTAAATAAATATAATATAATATCAGATTAGATTAGTATTAATAAATATAATATTAGATTAGATTAGTACTAAATATAATATACTATTAGTTTAAATATTAAATATAATATAATATTAGTTTAAACATTAAATATTAAATGTATTATAATATTAGTTTAAATATTAAATTAGTATTAAATAAATATAATATCAGATTAGATTAGTATTAAATAAAATATTAGATTAGTTTAAAAAAATTGAGCTTTAATGTAATATAATATTAATTAGAATATTAAATGCAATATAATATTGGTTTAATCCTTATTTTATTCATTCCCTTCATCGCTATTCCAAATATACAATCCAAACGACATTTTTACTAATCCGAATAGTTCAAAGTTAGCACTATTCTCAAACCACTCGGATTAGCACTATTCTCAACTACTAATCCAAAAATTGCTATTCTTGCACTAATCCTTGCACCATCCAAACGCACCCAAAATAAATAGACAAAACAAAATAAACTTCTATTATATACTTAAAAAATATAAACATACTCTAACATAATTAATATGACAAAAGTCAAAACTAATAATAATATTCTTTGTATGGAAAGTTGTACGTTCAAAATTCGGAAAAACTCTTAACCTTTACTAAAAAAATATATAAGAAACCTAAAATTAAATATGATACTTTACAAATAAATTAGTGATTAATGAGTCACCTTCATAAGTGTTACTTAATTTAACAGTATTATATATACTTTTTGTATAGACATAATTATTTAATCTGTTTAATTTTAATTCTAGTAAATTTAATGTCAATTTTTTTTATTTAACTCTTTTTACGTTAATTATTTTAAATGTTATGAATATGATTCATAAAGTAATATTCTTTATGAAAAACAACCAGTATATTTTTAGTGACAACTAGAAAAAAATAAAATACAACCAGTAATTGATGAAAGACGACAAGTAGAACATCAAACACAACCTGTATAAGATAAAAAATAATTAGAAAAAGATGAAAAATAACTAGTACAAGATGAAAGACAACTAGTAAAACATACAAGACAATCATTACAAGATTAAAGATGACTATTATAAGATGAAAGGCACTAGAAGAAAATTAAATACAACTAGAAGAGTAAGAAATATAACTACAAGAAGATAAAATACAACCAAAATAAAAGACAACCAGTAAAATATAAAAGACAACTAGTATAACATGAAAGACAATCAGTACAACATGAAAGACAATTAATATAACATGAAAGATAATTACAAGAAAATGAAAAACAACTAGTAGAAGATAAAATATAACTAAAAGAAGATGAAATACAACCAGTTGTAGATAACAGACAACTAGTAGGATATGAAAGATAACAAATTTAACATGAAAGACAACCAATCATATGAGAAACAACTAGAAGAAGAAAAACAACAATTACAAGATGAAAAAACAAATAGAAGAATGTGAAATACAACCAATAGAACATGAAAGACAACATGTACAATATGAAAGACAACTAGTACAAGGTGAAATACAAACAGTAGAAAATGAAAGATAACTAGTAGAATATGAAATATCAACTAGTACAAGATGAAAGACAACAAGAAAAAAAAATGAAATACAACTAGAAGTAGAAGAAGATGAAAGACAACTAATAAAACATAAAAAAACAACCGGTACAAGATGAAAAACAATCAGAAGAAGTCAAATTAAAGACAACCAATAGAACATGAAAGACAACAAGTACAAAATGAAAGACAGCTAGAACAAGATGAAATACAAACAGTAGTAGATGAAATATAACCAGTAAAACGTCATAGATAACCAAGTAGAACATGAAAGCTAACTAGTAGAAAATGAAAAACAACCAGTACTAAATGAAAGACAACTATTTGAAGATGAAAGAAAATCAGTAGAACATAAAAGACTACTAGTACAATATGAAAGACAACTAGAAGAAGATGAAATACAACCAGAAATAGATAAAATACAATATGTAGAACATTAAAAGACAATTAGAAGAAGATGAAAAACAACCAGTTGAACGTGAATGACAACAAGTAGAACATAAAAATGTAAAATTTGATCTCCAAGCACATTTTAATATAGAGATCATGTTAAACAGTTTGGATCGACTGTTTGGACTTTAAAAATCACAAAACCGAATTGTTGTAAGATGTTGTAACTTACAAATGTTGTTAGTGGGTCCTTCTATATATATATAATCTAACCAAAAAAAATATGAATGCAAATGGTGTGCGGTAATAATTTTAACCTTGGTAAGTAAATTACATGGATCAATTTCCACTAAAGACCGAGTGTGCTTTTGCTAATGCACACTTAAATGTTTTTTTTTAAGTTAAACAAATCTTTTACAGTATTTTGACATACTATGTTTTTGAAATCTTTAATATCTTTTTCCCATTATTTGTTTAAATAGATCGAATTCTCATTTGATAACCGAACCATCATTGGACTTTTAGAAAACAAAAAGAATATTTAATATCGTTTTTTATTTCAGGTACACAGCATAAAAAAAAGTAATTGATTGCACGTGTAATGTCATATTTGTTTGTATCACCTATTTATTTAAAAAAGAATAGTAAAACTGTTTATGAGTATCTGCATATTAACAATTATTGTGGGGTCTCCTATCTCTTTTTAATTATTAGGGCCCAGTGCCATTAATTTTCGCAGGAAGCAGGTACAAACGGTTTGACTATCTAGCTATGGTGAATTTAGGAGGACCGGATTTTCTTAGAGAGCGGGTCGCTTGGGTTTTGTCTAAAATTTATTTCCAGTCCAACATGGTATATATGGTTGCAAGCCCAAGGCCCAAGCTCAGAGCTATGCATGGTCCAGCTCTGGAATAGGGTTAGTAAAAGAACTCGTAGCTTGTGATCCGCTCGAGAATGGTCCGAAAATGCACATAATTATTAGTTCGCTTCATTCCGGCTCTCTGGTTGTAATTGGCGGGTTCAAACTTGATCCAGCTCGTTTCGTTTCTCATCTTGTTGCAACTTTCTCATTATTTATCTTTGTGCTCTGCTCATCATGAGAGTATGAAATTTGCTGCAATAAGAAGATGAATTTTCTTTGGCTCATGCTCCATGATTGATTCATAACATCAAATTGACTATCTTTTTCGGTACACAAACGAGTTGTTAAAGAGTTGGCTTGTCTCGATTCACGAAACAAGAATGGGGACACTATCCGTGATGGAATCTGTTGGTATACTCTCACGGATACTCCTGTCGCTAATAAAAAAAACACCTTTATGTTGGTATACTCTTGCGGATAGTCACGATCGCGCTTGGCTCGACTCATTTTAGCATGAGCAGAGTTCAAGCTCTGCCTAACTCGGTTCAGCTTGGCTCATTCTAGCACGAGCAGATTTCAACCTTTATCAAATTCGGCTCGACTTGTTCTAGCACAAGCAGAATTCAAGCTTTGTCTAATTCGGTTCGACTCAGCTCAGCTCGTCCTAGCACCGACAGAATTCAAACTTTGTCTAACTCGATTCGGCTCAGATCGTTGACAATCTGCTCAAGGCTAACTATGTCAAAACTCAAGGAAATTAAAAAAGAATTAACAAAATAGTTCGTCTTAAGATAACAAATCCAATTCAAAACATGCTCGAAGGTGTGTTAATTAAACTCGAGAAGGCATTTCATTAGTTAATGTTTGAGTTATAGAATCATGATTATACAAAGGATGTGTTAAACCGTGAGAATTATACAAAGAATTGAAGGAAATAAATTTTAAATTAATTTGCCGTACTAATTAACCAGTATAACTCTCACACATTCAGCTGAGTGCAATATGATGTGAAATTTTTCAACGCATTGAGCACATACAAAAGTTGGTTTGTGCAGTTTTAAAATTACAACTGATTTTTCATGAATTAAAATTGGTATGCTGATTTATATATCATATTTAGGGGTGATACTGTACCGCCTATTGTGCTGGCAAATAGAATAGTTGAGGAATGCGCACTTTGCGAAATGTTCTGCTGATTGTTGATTTCTTATTTTTAATTTGTGGTTAGCTGGTACCGGTCTGTACCATAGAGAGGGGACGGGGTTGGTGCCGGAGGCATGTAATATCTGTACCGTACAGTTGTTCTAATACAATCTTGACTGCATCAGTCAAGTTTTAAAAAAAAAAAAAAAGATTTATATATCATATTAAGCATGTAAATGAAGTCCGACCAATTTGACTCTGTACACTTAGAAAAATTTCTAAAATACTAAAAATTCGGAACGATCATCTCCTGTGCAAACATTAATGAGCAAACTGAGGGCTGCCAATTCCAATTTCCAATAGATCAAAATTATTCCTCCTTAAGGGTATGTTTGGATGCACAAGAATAGCTACTGTTTCTAGAATAGCATTGCTATTCGGAACAAGGTGCATCCAAACGACTTTTAGAGCTATTCGGAATAGCTACTGTTTTTAGAATAGCACTGTTATTCGCTATTCCTACAAAAACATGGAATAACATTTGTTAATTTCAATATTAATACTAATCTAATATTTAAACTAATATTATATTACATTTAATATTTAAATTAATATTATATTGTATTATATTTAATCTAATGATATATTATATTTAATATAATATTTTATTTAATACTAATATAATATTTAAAATAATATTATATTATATTATAATATTTAAATTAATATTATATTATATTATATTTAACACTAATCTAATATTTAAAATAATATTATATTACATTTAATAATTAAATTAATATTACATTGTATTATATTTAAACTAATATTTTATTCAATACTAATTTCATATTTAAAGTAATATTATATTATATTTAATCTAATATTTTATTTAATACTAATCTAATTTTTAAATTAATATTATATTACATTTAATATTTAAACCAATATTATATTATATTTAATCTAATATTTTATTAATACTAATCTAATATTTAAAATAATATTATCTTTACATTAATCTAATATTTTATTTAATACTAATCTAATATTTAAAATAATATTATATTACATTTAATCTAATATTTTATTTAATACTAATCTAATTTTTAAAATAATATTATATTACATTTAATATTTAAACTAATATTATATTATATTTAATATTTAAGCTAATATTATATTATATTTAATATAATATTTTATTTAATACTAATCTAATATTTAAAATAATATTATATTACATTTAATATTTGAATTAATATTATATTGTATTATATTTAATCTTACACATAAATTATTAAACAGTAGCTATTCTCTTCAAACCCTATTCTAAATATGCAATCCAAACAACTTTTTCACTGTTCTGAATAGCACTGTTCTTAAACAGTAGCTATTCTAGCTATTCTATAGTGCATCCAAACGTACCCTAATTGTTTTGTGCTTGTGTATAGTTGTATACTATGTGTTAATGGATTGCAATGCTAATTAACTAGGTACATTGAGTTGGGCTGGATCAGGCTTTGTTATGATTAAGAGCCACTGCTATTCAACTTTGTGCCCAATCCATTCCGACCCAATATCCAACTGGATATCCAATAAATTCGGTCTAGCCCGACTAAAATTAAAAAATATTCTAGTCATCTGCAATACAAAAAGGAACCTAACAAAATATTTCTGTGCTTACAAATGGAAAAGTTTCTCGAGTGGAGAAGGAGAACCAAAAGAAAAGAAAATCACCATAATTTCAAAAGTAAACCAAATGCAATTAAGTAGCATCCAGAATTTCAGCTGTTACTCATTGCTTCATTTCGCTTTACCTTACATTTCAAATAGTTATTTATTTCTTCGAATACCAACTGAAAGTTAGTGATGAAAATTTGCAACGTTGTTAATCCATCACATCACGTTGTGTGTGCCGATCATAAGACATATTTAATCGTGTCACTTGTTTTCATTTGATCAAACTGATACGTAATGGCACGCCACACGATCTTGAAATCTAAACAACATCTTCTTCTTCTTCTTCTTTTACTTTTTTTTTCTATGAATTAACTTTAAAGGGGTTAAAATGTCTTATTGTTTTCATACTCCATATTCTTATCTTCGTTCTAAAATCTAAACAAACGATCCGAACCACTAACATGATGTCTATATTAAAAGTTTTTTGGAGGCCAAATTTTATATATATATATTTCAAATTTTCTACTATTGGTTAGATAGGTGCAAAAGGAATAAGATTTGGTCCAAATGGCTTTGGACCGGACACCGTCCAAAGTCTCTAAAAATCGTACAATTAAAGTCCGAACAGTAGATCCGAATCGCTCAACGTGATTTTCATATTAAAATATGCTCAGAGACCAAATTTTATATTTTTTGCAAATTATTTACTATTTTTTTTAGATACGTACAACATCACTGTTTCTGAACGGTATAAAAATAGTGATTTTGTACGTATCTAAAAAAAATAGTAAAAAAATTTCCAAAAAAATATAAAATTTGGTCTCTGAGCACATTTTAATATGAAAATCATGTTGAGCGGTTCGGATCAACTGTTTGGACTTTAATCATATGATTTTTAAAGGCTTTGGACGGTGTCCGGTCCAAAGCCATTTGGACCAAATCTTATCTCAGTACAAAATTATTGTTTTTTTAATGGTTAAAAACAGTGATTTTGTACCTGTCTAAAAAAATTTCTAAAAATTATAAAAGTTGGTCTCCAAGCACATTTAATATAAATATAATATTGAGCAGTTCGGATCATTTATTTGAACTCCAAAAATGGAGACGGTTGTAAGACATAAATGTGACACAAAATTAATGAAGCATTTTAATCCTACTCATCTTAAAATTTGAAAAAAAAAAAAAAAAAAAAAAAAAAAAACACAATAATTAAGCATGATCACCCGTAACGTTCCTATGCATATGACTTGAGTGTCCTCCATTATTTTAGTCAATCTCTTGAAAATAAAAATTACCACGTGACTTTACCATGCATAAGCGCGCATATGACTTTACTCCAATCTTGTGCGGCACGCGTCAAGTATTTGACACGTGGCAGTGACTTATCCCAAAAGAACCCATTAAGCTTTAATTTTAGTGCTTGTGGAGAAAATAATGGACCACAGAAGCTGGTTCGTAAGAGGCCATGTGCATTAAATCATGATCTTTCTTTTTAACGCTGTAGTAATCTCAGTCCAGTCCTTGACGGATGTAAGGCCCAAATCGGCCCCACATTGTCAGATTCATCGGGTCCACATTCTATCTATAGCACAAATAGGAGGCGAAGAAATCCACATGGGTTCATTTTTTTTTTGTATGACAAGTTTTCTTTCATAATCAATTATTACAGGCAGCGATCGGACAGCAGAGATTAAAAGCTCAAGTCCATTATCATTTATTTACCTTTTACTTTTTTTCAGTCTTATTTTTTGTCTCCTCTATACGCCTATTTATTACCCCTGATATGTAGATACGGATATATACACAAGGACTGTACAAATCTATGACACCTTTCTCTCGTATTAAGGAAGCAAGAAAGTACTTTCTTTTGGGGGGCAAAGACAATGAAAGAGCTATTTAGACTTCACACAATGCACGAAAATGAGAAAAAAAAAAAATGTAAAGTTGTATAATTGATGTATTGCGTGAAGCCAAAATTGTTTTGTCAATATCTTACCTCTTTTGTGTGATTCTAAGTTTGGAACTGTTGGATTTTATTGGGGCTCAAAGACGCTAACAGCGATGTAATTAATTGGGCTCTCAAATGAGCCTAATTTAATTTTTAATCCTAAACCCAAAATCACCGTCATGTGAAATGCAAAATTTTAAAATGTGTGTATATAGAGAGAGGGATAGAGGAGGAGAGGGGTTAGCTACTCTACTTATACAAGTATATGAGAGCATATACTTATAAGTCATTTTTGTATTTTTAAAGTTTAAATAATTGATCTAAAGTGCCTAATATGTTCTTCATATTAATACTAAAATTTGCTTGGAGACCAAATTTTTATATTTTTTTTTTGAAAATTTATTTTTAGAATTTTGCAAAACAATAATTCGATATGGTAAAAAAATAATAAAAGAATCTAAAAAACTGTTTTGAAACACAGTTTTAAAAAATTCTAAAAAAGTAATAAAAAAAGTCAAAAAATATAAAATTTGATCTCCAAACACATTTTAATATGAAGAATATGTTGAGAGTTTCATATCAACTATTTGAATTTTGAAAATGCAAAAATCACTTATAAGTATATGCCCTCGTATGTTTATATAAGAGAGTAGCTAACCCCCTCTCTAGTTGTTTTTTTTTTTTTTGGTAACATATATAGAGTAGAACTAGGGTGTTTCTAAGTTCACCAACTCTCTTTGTAAACTCAATTCTAAAACCTATCAAATTGATTTTAAATGACGAATCTGAATACTTAAAACTCGTCTACTTGACGAGTGATCCATCTACATGCAAAAAAAATTTAATTTTTGAATTAATTTCGTACCGAGTAAGTGGTAAAAAAAACGTTCAAAAAATAAATGTATTAAAATTAATTTACAAACCTGCTAATTTTGATCACTTGACTTTTTACAAAATTAATTCAAAAGTTCAAAATTAGTGCATGTAAACGCATCACTCGTAAGGTAGATGAGTTTCAACAGTTCGAATTTGTCATTTAAAATTAATAATTCAATAAATTTTAGAATTGAGTTCAAAAAAAAATTATTGGACTTAGGAAAATCTAGTTCTACTCTATATATATTATTATTATTACCAAAAAGATAAGACAGCGAGATGTACAGTACTGCTGTACTCTTGGTATTAAAAGTCATTACAAATGATGACAAGATGGCAAAGAAGATAAAACCAAGAGGAAAACAACAGTAATGAAATAATCGGCAAATTAATATCAAATGGTAAATTTTTCATTCAAAAATTACCATACTAGCCGGCTTTACTTTTAAATGCTATATATGAAACTTTGGAATTTGATTAGGTCTGCAGGTTTACAGATCTAAGTTATTTAAATTATACGGCGGCCGTGATTTTTATTAATATCCAACATTACATAGACATTAAATTGTCAAAATATGCCCAATAACTATTTATAAAAATACCCAAACCGGTCAATAATTGATTGGTCCTTATTTTTTTTAAAAGCCGGTGAATAATTGACCGATCCTTAATTTTTTTTTAGATAGTTGATATATTAATTGCCCGAGTTTAATATTAAGACGATTATTTCACAAAATTTGTTAATTGATTTATTATGACTTGGTTTTTTCGACTAAATTTAGTAGGATTTATATTTTGACATTTATAAGTATGATATAGTCAGGATATAAGAGAAAAATGATATGCAAACAGAGATAATAAAGTAGAAAATATAAATAGATAAACAGAAATAATACAAGCATAAAATAACAAACACAGTAAACTAAATATAAATCCTAGAAAACAATATAAACTATCGTCTAACCAGAGGGGGACCATCGCTCAGCTGGCTATCCTCTGGTATCTCTGTCGGGCAGCCCCCCTCAGACCACCGGACGATGTGCAGCGGCATCTGCCTTTCTGCTCAGCCTGACTGCGGTATCCCAAACATCTTCCTCCCCCCAAAGTAGTAGCTGGCAGGGGTGTAGAGAAGATGGACGCTGCCAGTCCAGTCGCAAAGTCATGGTGCGTCTATGACCCGCTACCGCTGGTCTCACCGTCGTGTGCCATCTCCGTAGGATAACGTCGGGCATCTGACTGCAGGGACGGTGACTGCACCGGTGATGGTAGTCCACCCAAATCCTCCAGACTAAACACCGGCCCATCATGCTCCATAGGGTCAAAATACGGAGGCTTGTGATACGGTGGCGGTGGTGGCGGCGGAGCCTTATAGTGCGGTGGCCGCATGCGCTAAATTGTACTAAAATGCGCTAAATTATGCTAAATTGTGCTAAAATGCGCTCAAATGTGGAGAAATATGCTCAAATTGCGCTTAAACACACTAAATTGTGCTAAAATTACGCTAAATTGTGCTAAAATGTGCTAAATTGCGCTAAAACGTGCTAAAACACGCTAAAATGCGGAGAAATGCGCTGAAATTGCGCTAAATTGTGCTAAAACAAGATAAAATGCTCCAAATTGAGCTAAGATGCGCTAAAAATGAGCAAAATTGCGTCACAATGCGGATAAATACGCTAAAATATGTTAAAATTTGCTAAAATACAGTAGTTGTCCTTAAAAAGAAAATTATATTAATTAATATAAAAACAAACTAATTATATTAAAATATTCCAATTTAGGCTAGTTATACTATTTGATGCAAATTATTTTCAAATTACGCTAAGTTATATTATACCAAATTTTACTAAGTTATATAACTATACTAAATTATACATAAATATACTAAATCATAATAAAGTATACTACATTACGCTACATTACGCTATTTAAACTAATTAATCTAAATTATACTAATTTATACTACATTATGCTAATTATAATTAACTAGCACTAATTAAAATTAATTAACACTAATTACAACTACTAATTGCTAAAGTGCATTACAAAATTTTTGGAACATTTCTAATGAAACATAACAATTTATAACCATTTTGGCCTAAAAGTTAATATAAAAAAATATAGGGACTTACTTGCCAAACCAGAAAGAGTAGGAGAAATATGAGAGAATGAGAGAAAGTGAGGAGAGAGTCTGTGAAATTTGATGAAATGAAATTTGTGAAAAATTTGAAAATCTCTACCCCTATATATAGATCAAGGACCGGTCAATTATTGACCAGTTTCTATTACAAATTAAGGACTGGCCAATAATTGACCGGTTTGAACATTTTTATAATTTGTTACCATCTGTGGGCTTGGCAATTTCTATTTAACGTTGAATATTAATAAAAATCACCTAAATTATTTATATTTGATTGATGTTTAAAATTATGTTATGAAATTACCTGAATAAGTTTAGATGTTTAATATTAAAGTTACATATAAATCGTCTTAGACGATTAGCCCTCAACCAACTTTTGTATGAACTATGTTGTTTCGTAATGAAACAAGTTGATTTTATCCACTTTTGCCCAAAAAAAATGTTATTGTATATGCGTCAAAAGTAGAAAAATTAATCATTTTCCATCACAAACTGGCCAATTAGAACACTGAATATATCTCCTACATACATGATACATTTTTTTTTATTTAATAAAGTATAAAATGGAAAGCTTGTAAATTTGAAATGAATTTAATAGAAAAGACAATAAATTGGATAAATTTGTAAGTTTTTTTAAATTTAAAATGATAGATATGATAATGAATTTAGAAAAAGATATTAAATTACAAGATTTTTAAAAGATGTACTTTAAAGCCCCCACCAAAAAAACAAAAAGAAAAGAAAAAAGAACCCGCCTATTCTTTAAAAAAAAAAAAAAAAAAAAAAAAAAAAAAAGCAGAGAGAGAATGGCGCCTCCAAATATTTGAATTGAATTGCACAGACCCCATGCGGCCATGCAATCAGATATAATGATAATGATATGCTGCGTAAATCTGCTATGAAGAAGAAGAAAAAACATAATCATAATTTTTTTTTCTGCCTCTAATAAACTCTCTGTTGGGAGGGTGGTGAACACAAATTTATTGCCGGCACCTTTATTATTTAATTGACACATATTTCATTAACTATTAATTAAATATATCTTACCAAAATGAAACAATTAATGGAGTTCAGCTTTTTTGTATATATATGACTGGAAAATCAATTAATGGCCATTGACCATTAGCTAATGCAGTGCGAAATTCGATTTATTAAATATTCTATCATACTTTATAATTTGTAAGTTATGAGATATTAAGGCAATGGATAAAGGACACTACTTTAGTTGTCACACTGTCTTTACATAAATTAATATCTATGAGGTATTTATCATTTTAAGTCATATTTAATTAGTTGTTATTTTAAGAGGATGAAATTGTTTACTTTATCTTTACTTAATGTTCTATATTTAGTTAGACAATTTAAGTTATGGCTTAAATTAATACGTACGTCTTGAAGAGTCAAATGATGAGTGTTGAGAATTTTTTTTATTTATGAACATATTTATGACAATGTGTTCTGTTGATAAAAGTAAGTATAAAGTAAATTAATCTATCTAGTAATTTTTCTTACTTTGTATCTTCTTTTTTTACCTCTCATTTACCAGATCAAATGTATAATAAAAAAATTACTTTCACGTACCTCATTGAGATCTCCACCGCAAATAGCATCAAACTACGTGCTTCATTACTGAGATGTTAGTGCGGATTAACGGTTCAGATTTATTACTGGGGTCAGGTTCTAACCTGATATAATATGGGTCAATCCAATAGTTGGGAAGTACACAAGCTAGACATCAATTAATGTTAAAAATTATATTTCTGTATCACATTTTTGTTGTTGTTGAGTCCAACATGGTTCACCTCCGTATATTAATTTGCTCTGATTATGTTTCGGGGAAATAATGTAATTTTGTGCTTAGCATTTCAATATATAACAATTAATCTCAATCGGTGGCGAATTTTAAAATCCGAATTTTTTTAATGAAGCACTAATTAATTTGCTAACGAACAATAAAGAAGAATGAGGCTGTGATATATAATTATATGTATATATTTCGCAGCATTTGCACTGTATCTTTGTTTTTTAAATCCAATTAATCAGTCGACAAGAGCTGTTCAAGATGATCTTCATATATATATAAATAAATATTTTTGGTGATCCTATATACTTTTTTTTTAAAATTATATTTTTTTTAAACAGATAAAAAATCACTCGTAGAATTTGCTCTCCAGGTACATTATTCATATTCATATTGTGTTTAACAATTTTAAGTCGAGTATTTAAAATTTGAAATAATTAAAATATAAATTTATAGCACGAGTTAACTGTAACTCTGTAAGATACATATTACTATATATAGTCTTACTCAATAAAAAAATCTTAAATTGAACAAAATAAAGTGACAGAGATGAAAACTAAAAAGCATCGATCATTGCTACCGGGGGAATTGAAGTTGGTTGGAATCTGAATCGGGATTAATTGTCGTTGAGTTTGCCGAACCATTTTCGAAATTTTAATTTGCTAAAATTTATGTAAGACTGGAAAGATAATTGTTCACAGTGTTGATTGATCACAATAAAGTATATATATATAGTACTTGAATAACAAATTTTACATTTTTTTGAATATTTTTATTATTGTTTTAGATAGGTAAAAAAACGCTTGATCTTCATCTAGTTATGCATGCAGTCCTGATTCAGCTATTATATATCAAATATATGATCAGTTTAAGATTGTTGCTATAATAATCTTCGGTCAATTAATGTGAGGGAATTGAAGTTGGCAAGTTCGAAACCCCATAAAAAACTTGTACCCCATAAAATAACTTGTCTCATAATTAAATAACATTAATTGCTACTAAATTAAGAATCTGTATTGGCAATTAAGGGGCAAATGATTTCAAACGATAACATATATACTATCAGAATCAGGATTCAGGAAACATATCTTTTTACTTCTTTCATTTGCATGCATTTCTTTCATTACTTCAATTCCAACCTGCAGAACTACTATATATAACGGAAACTTTAAAATGGTACGTAGGCTCTGTTACCCCTCTTTTCATTCATCATATATAACAGAAAAATGTATATATACCCAACAGTACGTAAAGGTAACAGCATCTACAAAACTGTCACCTTTATACCATACTGGTAAACACGAGACAGCCTGCATATCTTCGTAATGAATGAGATTGTGATGCTTGGTTTGACGTCTAATTATCTAACCGCTGTAAATCAGAACCTACTCCGCAACATACGGTCATTTTTCATATATCATCGATTGATTCGTACATAACTCCGTGTCTACGTATGTACCATACTGTTGCTGAAAATAATAAATTATTGTAGAAAATTAATCTTGATTTAGTGGTAAATAAGAGTGAGGCTATGGTTATATGCATAGTGCATATTGATTCTTACTATGAATTAATATCTCAATTTTTATAATAAACAATCAATTCGAACCGTTCAACATGATCTCCACATGAAAAATGTAATGGCAAATCAAATTTTATTGTCTTTTTAAATATGTAGAAAATCATTTGATCTAAAACTTATCGATCATTCAAAAATAGTGACATTCTATCTGAAAAAAGTAACTATTTTCTTCAAAATATAATATTCAGTATGCAAGTACATGTTATATTGAATATATGTTGAAATTTTTAGATTGACTATTTTAACATTGAAAACAAAAATATTAATTCTTGGTACGTATCAATTCACGCTTAAACTAGTGTATTTAAAAAGAATAATTATATATAACCCCCCATTTCTATCCCCCCTTATCCCCGCAGTCCTAAAAAGGAAAGTACTAACTAACTTTTTGTCTTTTAGTGGGGGACAATATTTTTTGTTGTTGGACACCAATGGTTAATACTACAATGAACGAAGTTAAATACTATATCGATGCACGGTAAATATATTAAAGACTGAAGTTAAATACTGCAGGAAATTTAAACCATCAAATTGTCGGTAACTAATTTTTTTTGTCTTTTAGTAGGGGGGTATGAGAGAATGGTGGTGCGGAGACAATAATTACAGATTGATAGACATTATTACCACTATCTCTAATTGTTAAAAATAATTATATAGAACCCCACATTCTCATCTCCTCTTAAATACTAACTTCTATAAAGTTAAATATTAACATTCCTAAAGTTAAATACTGATGTGTATAAAGTTAAATACTAAGATATATGATGCTAAATAGAATCCATGCAACTTATTTATAATTTTAGAGATTAATAATTTTGACTTTAAAGATAAATACTAACGTTCATAATGTTAAATACTAACATTCCTAAAGTTAAATACCGATGTGCGGGACGCGGGAACATTAGTTTGTCATTTTTTGTGGGGACAGATTGTGTCGCTGTTGGACGCGGACGGTTAATATTTCAATGAATAGAGTTAAATACTTCTTCGATGCACTATTAATACTCCAATGAATAGAGTTAAATACTGCACGAAATTTAAACATCAAATATCGGAACCTAATTTTTTTTGTCTTTTAGTGCGAGGACGCAGGAACAGAAAACTTAATTTTTTGTGGGGACATAAATTACTTCGCTGTTGGATAGACGGTTAATACTCTAATGAATAGAGTTAAATACTTGTTCGATGCACTGTAAATACATTGCAGATAGATGTTAAATACTGATGGAAATTTAAATACCCAAACTATTGGGACCAGATTTTTTGTCTTTTAGTGCGGGGATAGAGGGGGGATGAATGTGCGGGGACAGTTATCTGGGTCCATTTAAAAAATAGTAAAATAACATATTTTGTATAAATTAAAACTAGTGTATTTAAAATTCAAATGAGAGTCCCCTTGTAGAGGTTTAATTAAAGAGATTGACTCTAACATTATTTTAAAATTTAAAAATTAGAATTATGTAGTCATGCAAGAGGACTGTGAGTTTAGTGCAGTGGCATGAGTCACATCTCTACAGAGAACTCGTATATTCAATTCTCGAAAATAACATCTTTAACCGAGACCCTTTAATAAATAAAAAATATAATTACGCACGCATATTATCTTAAAAATTAAAGTTCAACCTTTACTTTTTAAAAATAATAAATAATAATAGCTGAGCTTTCAACTTAAAAACTAAACAGTGCCGAGTCAAAACTGAATTAAATATCTGAAATTTCAACATTTAATAAGCCAGGATGAACAGAAACCCAACTTATATAACTTTGTAGTTCTCATTGCTTACATAAATTAGTACTTAGTAAACACGCTATATATATATATATATAATCATGGATCCTTTGCAAGCTCTCTAAATTAAAGATGAACTTATTGCTGCTGCAAGAGAAGCACCAACTCCAAGAGCATCTAATGGCAGTGAAACTTAAATACCGACTCCATTTGCAAGTTTATCAGCTGTTATAAATGATGCCAGAACCAGAACTATTGAGCAGACACGAAATGTACTGATGAAGGGAAGACCTCATTGTTGAATATAATATAATAACATCACTCAAAACATATTCCAAATCCGATTAAAAAGTGAATATTTAAGTTAAAAAATGTGATTCCTTCTTTACTAAAAAGAAAAAAAAAACATAACTCAGAAATAAAATTTCTAGTAAAGTTGTCGGATTCTTGATTACAGTTAAATTAATTCTTGTATTTTTTTTTTCTTTTTAGACATGCATGTGTGTAGGATTGCAAACGAATCAAACCAAATCAAACTTACTCCAGTTTGAGTTTGAGTTTGAGTTTGAATATGATTCAAACCGACCTAGTTTGATTTATTTCAGAACGAACTAATTTCGAATCGAATTAATTACGAACAATTTCCGAATCATATTGAAGTCAATCAAATCACGAACTACAAATTTTTTTACAGTCACCAGTAGTTTATGCATTAGTTTTCTTCACGCGGAACAAAATTCACGTAGTTTCCTTTTACCTTTCACGAATTCACACTGATGGACTATGGGCTAGTACAAAATTCCCTTACCTTTCATGCTTATGGAATGATTAAAATCACGGCATGGACCTAGTCAAATGGAACTTATTCTATTGTTAATTTTTACGCTGCTGAAACATTTTTCTATTATAAGTTACCATTATATTAACAATTTTGAGCTCTGATATAAGTTTGGTTCCTGCATTATTAAAGATTGATGGTTGAAGCCATTTGTTGCATTATTTGAGATTCGAACCTAAATAGTCCGCGAACCAATTTTGAACGAATTATATCCAGTTTAAGTTTGAGTTTGAATAAGATTCGAACTGAACTAATTTTGAATCGAATTAATTACGAATTTTTTCTAAATCGAATCAAATCGAATCACGAATTACGAACTTTTTGTGCAGCCCTACATATGTGCGCGTCATAAATAAAAAAAAATACACTATTTGTTCTCAAAGCCAGTTTAATAGAAAAAAAAAATCTCTTAAGCAAGTTATTTAATTTTTATTTTTTAATAAAGAATAAAATTGGTATTTTATAAAATTAATTTGAGTTAATGAAAAGTCAATTTAGACTTGTGATATTATAATTTAGAGGAAGAATACGTAATTTGTAGTTTTGAGGAGTATACATAAATTCCCCCATTTTTGTCTATATATATATATACATCGAAGGAGATGTTTTGACCAAAAGTTTGGCTACCCATTACTGAGAAATCAATTATCGATTATTTTGGTATTATAACCTGTTTTTTTCCACGCGGTATTGATTTTGATATCGTGTACCTTTTTGACCCGTCGTCCCTTTTTATTAAATGAATTTAGAATTGCAACTGTTATGTGATCTTCTGTTTTGTTTTTTCCGCTTGTTTTTCTCCATTTGTTTCTTTACATTTGGTTTTTTTTGTTTTGTTCTTTTTATCACGGTTATATGTAACCTTCTATAATTAATTACGAAAAGGTATCAATGACCAATAAGTGAGCAGCCTGCTAGTTATTAACTTCTGTAACCTACAATAAGTATAATTATAAGAGTAAAGATTTTGTCTCCTCCATTTAGTCCCCTAAATGTCCCCCTAACTAACTTATCCATAAAAAAGTACAATGGGGACCACTAACTAACTAGGAGAAACATTAATTACTTGAGAGACTACTTAAATTTGAAAAAAATTACAACTGGTGTGCACATGTATGAACACTTATGCGCGCAAGTATTCCTATATAATATATCAAGTATTCATATCTAAGTTATTAAGTATTTAAACAAAAAACTGGACATAAACTTTTTTTTTTCCATAGTCACACACCCATCTTTTACATGTTTTTAGAAGTGGGTTTTTTTTTCTCCGTTTAATCTAATCAATATTTCTAACGATCTGCGAGGAATTTTGCAAATCTAAAACCACGAATATTTTCTACGTAATTTTCTCTTTCAAATGAGATCTGTGATGAAGTACTTTCGGGTTCTTCGTCGTTCAAGTACTCATACCTCAACATGCAAGTATTCATACTTCGTCGAGCAAGTATTCATACCTTGTAGTGTGAATACTTTCAATCTTATAGTGTGAATACTTACATTATATTTGCACAGATATTAAAGATCTCATGCATTACCTGAGTGGTCCGGATTATGATCGGATGGTCTGTATCTAAACACAAACGGTGCGTTCATGCAGAGAATGCTGAATTGATTCACATGAATCTCAAGAAAATTTTGATCTGTATAATTGCTGGACTATAATATTTTCAATTCATACTTCAAGCATCAAATACATTCATACTTTAGTTATATGTATGAATACTTTCTCCAGTACCTATCAATACATTTAAGCACCAAATAGATTAACTGATTTATCACCATAACAATTCACACTTCAATGCGTAAGTATGAATACTTAAAATTTTAGATATTAATATTTTTACTAAAACTTCAATGTTTAGGTATGAATACTTGATGTTAATATTTTTATTATAAATATTTGATATCTTAGGTATGAATACTTGATATATCATATATTAATACTTGCGTGCATATGCATTCGTACTTGTGCATCGTATAAGTATGAATACGTTCCTCAGTATATATCAATATGTTCAAGCATCAAACAAATTAACTAATTAAAGTTATTTTACAACATAACAATTCACACTTCAATGTATAAGTATGAATACTTGATGTTAATATTTTTATTAAAAATACTTGATATCTTAGTTATGAATACTTAATATCTTATATATTAATAATTGCGTCCATAGGCATTCGTAGTTGTGCACAGTTTTTTTAGAAATATATTTTGTATTTTAGGTATGAATACTTACATTACGAGATGTAAATACTTACTCGACGAGGTGTAAATCATTTAGGAATTTTTCAGGAATATTTTACAACATAAAAATTGACACTTCAATGCGTAAGTATGAATATTTTAATGTTCTAGTATGAATATTTTATATGTTTTAGTATGAATACTTTGTAGTTTAAATATTTTATAGTAACTTTGTAGTTTGAATATGTTATATGTTGAATATTTGCTGATAAGTATATGTATACATATAATGTTTTAGTGTGAATATTTACATGTTTTAGTATGAATACTTTATAGTTTGTATATTTACTAATAATGATACATTCAAAGTTATAGAATGAGTACTTTATATATTTTTAGTATGAATACTTTCTAAATTTAGTATGGATACTTGTATGTCGAGATATGAGTACTTGAACAATAAAGAACCCGAAAGTACTTCATCATGGATCTCATTTGAAAGAGAAAATTACGTAGAAAATGTTCGTGGTTTTAGATTTATAAAATTCCTCATAGATTGTTAGAAACATTGACGAGATTAAACGGAAAAAAAAAAACCCACTTCTAAAAATGTGTAAAAGATGGGTGTGTGACTAGAGAGAAAAGAAAGTTGATGTCCAATTTTTTGTTTAAATACTTGATGTCTTAGGTATGAATACTTGATATATTATCTAAGAATATTTGCGTGCATAAGTGTTCATATATGTTCATGCTAGTTGTAAATTTTTTCAAATTTAAGTGGTCTCCAAAGTAGTTATTGTTTATCCAACTTAGTTAGTGGTCCTCATCATACTTTATGGATAAGTTAGTTAGGGGGACATTTAGGGGATAGAATGGGGGGACTATTAGTCACTCCCTAATTATAAATGCATAATTTCATAACCATAAACTCAATTATGATTAAGCTACTTTGAAGTGAGCACATTCATAAAATTAAACTGAAATTAATTAAAGTTAATTTGAAAAGCATTCAACTCATATAATTAATTTTGATTGTTTTTAGTATTTAAAAGTTAAAAAGAATATATTATCATACTTTCCAGAAATTAATTTGTAAGATGTATGAGAAAAAAGAATTAATATTTTAGTGAACATGACATTTTTAAATAATTTTACTAAAAAAATATTTATATTTATGAAATTACTATACATTTATAAAATTAAAAATAAAATTGACATCTAAAATTAAAAGTGTTTCTGAGTATAAATTTGCTTTAGTAGAGAACCATCTATATAGCTATTAGCTCTGGGCAAAAGATATGATGTATTTGTTCCGAAGAAATGGCCAAAAGTAGTATCAAACTATTATGTGACCTAACATGTTTGGTTTTATCTATGAACCAAAAGTTGCTATCTTTATGCAAGGATTTAATTATCCAACAACAGTTTATGATATGCATAACATAATGAAAAGGTGGGATAATAACGCGTATGATGGACATGCTGGTGTAACAGCAAAAGACATTAATAGCATCAACAAATCAAGGGTACTTGCACATATTGTCACACTGTTATAAAAACGTATGTTTAGACCGATTAATCGACCAATTAGTCGTTGGCGGTGATCAAACCGTCATGAATTTTTCCGACTAATCAGACGATTATTTCCGAATATAGCCGATTATTCTTGATTATTCTAACCGCATACCGTTATTTACAATACTGTATTGTCATGATCAGCTATTCATATATTTTTTTAATTAACTATTTTTTTATGAGGTGAAGGTAAAATAAAATGACTCTAAATTGAAGAATAAACTATGGATGACTTGATTTGGTATTTATTAGTATATAGCAATATATTGAGTTTATTTACATCTCTCTGTTTTTTTTTTTTTTTTCCTTTTTCTTTCCGAATTAGCATAATTTTTGTTGCTAGTTTAGGGGTGCAAAGGAGTTAGATTGATCATATTTGTCAATCTAATTTATTATAGCTGGGTTATTAAATTTTTTGTTGGCCAGTTACCAATTAAGATAAAAAATAATTGAATTCGAACTTTAATTTAGACCGTTATATATTTGTGGGTTCGGCGGATACATTAAAAAAAAAAATTGTTCTAGAAAAATAGGCAACAATAAGTTTATAAGTTATATTGAAAAATAAGTACTACTATATAACATATTATATTAACAATAACTAAGATTATATATAAAAATAAAAATTTATAACATCTGCATTATGTTTTATATTAATATTACTATTATAGTTATGTATAAAAAAAACTTAAAAAATTATGTACGCTCCCAGTTTTACTCAATCTTAACTTTATATACAAAATTCATTTGTCGGGCTAACCAAAATTCAATTCAAATCTAATAATTTATACAATGGTGCACAAATACGGCTGGAAGATGGACGACTTATGCTTATGTATCACAGCGAGTAATTTGAACCCAAGATACTTGCCAATTCAAATCATGTGAAGTAACTCAATTTTTGGGTTTTAGATCAGGACTGTCCGATTCGAATCTGCTAAGCAATCTCGAGCGACGGATTTGAATCGGACGATCCCGATCTAAAATCCAAAAATTGAGTTACTTTAGGGGATCCGGACCCAGATACTTGCTTGGAAGTACTTGAATCAGAAAATAATTTTTAGTATCTTTTACAACAAAGTCAGTAGGCTTCACGATTCCAATGCACCTAACAGACTTTATTTATGTAAGAGAAAATATTTTTTTTAAATTGGCTTAAAAGTATTTTAAAATGCATGTGGTAATTGTCTTTTAAACGTCATGTAATTTGAGTATTATCTATAATAATGTATCAGAAATCTTGATATTCATATGGTTGTAAAGTTCAAATTGTTCTATAAACTTAACATGTATTAGATCTTGTGATTGTTTGTAAACATGATATTTGTATTATAATATAATATCATAAATGTATACATACAATTTTAATTATAGTTTCTAAACAAATTATTTTGACGATTGTTAAAATTATTGAATTAAATAAGTGCTAATGAATTATATTCCTTAATTATAGTATATGGTTGTTGGAAGCTTTGCATCTATTTAAATAATAAATCTCCGCTACAAACAACACAAACATTCATTGTCCATTGATAGATACAGTATCATCTGGATACCAGACAGCAATTTCCTATGCTTTTTAAGGAAAATAATAAGTGTCAAAGAATAATTAGAGACATTATTAAAATGTTGCCACCAACATAATTGCATCTTAACGACTGTCTAAACAAAGATGCTGTTTATAACAATGTTTAAAAACAAAATCCAACTTTGATTTTTGCCAGTTAGTTATCCTCCAACGAATAATTTTAATTAACTTTCGCATAGAATAATTAATTCTTGTGATGTTATTGTTAATAATACTTTTGCTTTCTTTTCTACGGAGGTAAACTGAATATTTATTTCTCGGATATAATTTGCACCCAATTCAATATAATAATGGGCATAATTCCGGATCAGACACTTGCCGTGTCCCGAGAAATTAGTGGTGATAAGTGTCAACTTTTTGTTCCCAAAATTCGGATAAAGATTTTAACAGAGCATTTTTTTTGCTTCAAACAGCACACAAACTCTATGAAGCGTTGTTTTGATTCTATAATTATTAATTATAATTTGTGCGTTACATGAAGCAAAAACTGGTCTGTTAAAATCTGTACCCCAAAATTCTTATCATATGAATATAAGATATAATGGCAAGACTGAGAATTGAGAAAAGCTGTCTGCGTCTAATTAGTACAGAGGGCTGGTGCAACATTAAGTGCGAACAATTAAAAACTGATAGGAGTAAGCAGGCTATTAACAGTTGGAAATGCCCCCACCTAAGGCTTCAAAAATTAGCCCTTAAATGACTGGCAGGCATATCTGATACTAATTGGTACAACCTCTCATATATACTACTACTCCACAGTCCACACGGACACGGTTGAGTACAATTCAGAAAATGACATTCAAATAACAAAAGAAAATAAATAATCCATTGCTTCAATTTAGATGGATGTTTTCATTAATGCAACATTAATGCACAGGAAGTCAATACCCGAACCATTCATCCTTGCTGCCAGAGAGAGAGAGAGAGAGAGAGAGAGAGAGAGAGAGAGAGACAGATAGAAGAGAGGTGGGGACATGATGGTAAGGTTAAAAGAAGAGAGGAGTAATGGCAGCAAGGAAAGAGACAAGCATGGTGCGTTCTTGACTCCCCATTAATTTTTCTTAAAAATAAAAATAAAACAAAAAAGCATTAAAAAAAATATGGATAGAAAAGGTGTTCCTAGAAGTAAATGTGACTTGACGACTGTAAACTTCTTTAAAGCTTTGGTGTAATGAAACCCTGCTTCATGCATCAGCAGCATCAGCATCATCACAGCAATAGCACCTCTTGATGACTCTCAGAAACAGAGAGGGGAGAGAGAGAGAGAGATAGAATTGAAGAGGCACCAACCAACCTAAAGCCCAAACTTGAATGCCAAATTTAAATCACCCGCTGGGGCAATTCAAGGCCGCCTTTATTTGTTGCACTGTTGTGCTTATCAGATTGTTCACTGTCGATACTGACTCAATATTTAGCTTTGCAGATGGCAAACTGCTCACTAATATCTGAAATGCCACTGTTACCAGAGATCCATATGAACTCCCCATTGGGTTAGAGCTAGTTGAGGCACCACCGCCAGCCCCACCGACCCTCCCGTCTGGTAGAATTGTAAAACCTGAGGATGGCTGGAGAGGGATGTTTGTCGGATCCTCGCCGCTCATCACGATGTCTACATAATTAATTTCGACCGGTGAATATACAACTAGTGAACCCGATGAGTCGGTGCAGCTCTCTTGTAGAATTAGCATGCTGTTCTGCTGACTTGCATTCAAACCCTACAACACAAATTTAATATAACAATTTAAACTAATGTGGAGAGTTTATGCAAGAGTGTTTCTTTTTTTTGCATGGTAATTTAAGCAACACTTACACGAAGGAGGGAAATGCAATTGCCAGGATGCGATCCAGTTGCGATACTAGCGACCTCTTGCACTGCGTTGCCGCTAGAGAGAACATCCCACTGTTAAAATTTCAGAAGAAAAAAAAAAAAGGTCAAATATTTATACCAAAATTAGTACAAATATAGAAAATGCATGTGTACAATTAGATATGGATATAAAATTAAACCTGAGACCGCTCGTCCTTTAAAAAGTTGAAGACTCTTTCGCAAGAAATGGGAAGCCAAATAGAGGTGGCAGCACTGAGGACAACGCCATTGGGCTGACCGGGTTCAGAGCTCCGGTGAACCGTCACCCGCACCCCCTCATCATGTACACCCGATAAGGCTGTCCAGCGGTGCATTTGAGAGGCACTCAAACTGGCACAAAAGTTGTTCACCATTTTTTGTGACAATTTCATCATGCTCCTCTTACCTTCCGGAGTAACTGAAAATCAAAACTGAATATATTAATCAGTGAAAAATAAACTATTAGATAAGAAAAATCAATGTTGAATATAAACATAATTACCTACACCAATGTCCCTCGGTGAGTTGGCAACAGCCATAAGACAAGCGAACCGTTCACAAGTCCTTTGTAAGGTGGCGAGCCAACGCTGTGCACCAAATGCTGCACCACTTATGACAACCTCACGGTATAATAGATGGACCAGAGTTTTGTCTTCGATTTCCATGTGCTCCACCCAAGTAATCTAAATCACGACATTAAATTTAGATAACACAAAAGACACTTTGGCAATCGAGATTAGTCTAAAAGAGCAGAGAAGTTTTGCTTTTCGCTGCAATGATGACCAAACAGACCGAAGTATAATTGTTGCTCAAGTTTTCTGCCGTGTTTTCTCATTTGCCGAATAATAAAAAAATAGTGTTCTAGATTGTTGTTTGATCCACGGACCACGTTCATGGATGCAATCCATATTCAAGTTAATTTGGCCTATAAGTTATTCTCTGTGTTCTATCAGAGCGAAAGAGAAATTATATTAAACTTAACGCAATTAATACTTCCTATCAATATTGAAAATTTACCTTGATTTTGAGAGCACGGAGTTATATTCTGGGTCATCTGATTTTCTGCTGTAATTGTAGTTTCTTATTCCCATATTTAAAATGTTCATTTTATTATATTCTATTAAATGTTTATTTTCTTATATTTGTCATCATCTGTCTCACTTAATGTTTTGATCAGACTGTTTTTTGATATGATTTCAAATGGTCCAATGGTTTTAAATTTGTGCAAATAAAGAAACAGAGTACAGAGTTCAAGAAGATCAAAAGTTTCTAAATTTACCTTGGAATAGCCATTGGGAATTTCTTGAATGAGACAGCCTGAGGGGAGCCGTCTGGTGCTAGAATGGGTCGGGAATTCTCTCGACAAATCAACTGACACGTCAGCTATGGCCCATAGGCCTTGTTCTATCTGCCGGCAATAGCGCAAGAAGCAGAACTCCCTTGTTGGCACCATGGGGGAAAGCACATTCAATTCTTCATACATCTATATTTCAATTAAGTTCAATAATCAGAAATGAAATATGATAGAATTTACCATTTAAATGCAATTTGCTAGACAGAAATAAGTGATAAACAAATGTATACCAAAAGCAAGGAGCCGCTCCTACCGGCCATCCCGTTTGCGAGTATATCAATTGTTCTTGTCTTGGAGATAATGGTAGGGAAGAACTCGATCCACTTGCTCTGCACCAAATGTCACACATAAAAAAGCCTAAGATACAAGCTTCACGAATTTTATAACCCGAACTATGAAGAAATCAGAAAAAAGAAAAGAAAAGAGAACGCACCGAATCCAAAAACATATCGACCAATGAAACAGCATTCATAAAAACCAACGCAGAATCCCTCGAGGTTTCAACACGAATATCAGGGGGCCGAAATCGACTGCCCGGTTTAGGGAACAAGCTGTCGTAAGCATCAAGGCTAAGCACCTCTCTCCCGTCTCCTTGTTTAACCCACAACGGCTCGTCACACTGAGCAAGTCTAACAAGCTCATCCATAGCAGCTGTTGCCATCTCAGCCATGATCGGCTTCTCCATATCAGAAATAGCTGTAGGAAAAGAAAACGGCATGTTTGACGAACCGCCAGTTAGCAAATCAAGGTCGAGAGATGGGCCCACCGACGGGCTCCCGAGACCACCTACTGTGAGATCCAGAGAAGAAATAGACAATGGCTGGACCGGCGGAAGCTGTGTTATCGGCCTCCCAAGATACTTGGATGTCAAGCCAGAGACTCTATCCAGCTGCATTGTTAAAAGAAAAATAAATATGGAAAACAATCAAAGAGGCACAAGGAAATGGTAAGTAAATAAAAAAAAAATATTACATAAATGCACACCTCTTCTTTCAATCGAGCATTCTCCATTCTGAGTTTCTGTTCGTCGAAGTAGCAGTCCTCGGAAACCGGAGGAGGAGCGCCGCAGTGGGGGCATATGATGTTCTTCAAGGCCTCACGCATGGCGATATTCTCGCACCGGATTTTGTCATTCTCGGCCCGGAGGAAGCAGTTGTCCGCTCTCTCATGCTGTGCCTGTTAAAAATTATTCATTTACAAATCAATCAAGTAAAAATAAATAAATAACATGTGTTAATTAGAATGAGAATGGAAAAAGGATGGGGGAGAAGTTTTGGTTTCGGTTTCTGTTTGGGTTTTTCTGTCTCAGTCGCTTTCCCATAACAGTTTGTTCGAAAAAGACAACAAAAAGGGGAGGGGAGGGGAGGGGAGGGGAGGGGAGGGTTAAAAGGGTAAAATGATGTTACCTTCATCTGAGTTCTCCTGTTCTGAAACCAGAACTTGATCTGGCGAGGATCCAATCCCAGTTCCCTGCTCAGTTGCATCCTCTGTTTCTCGTCTGGATGCGGACATTCCTTAAACATCCTATAAAAACCCACCAAACAAATTTACTTCATTTAAATTATCAAAGTAACCAAAAACAAAAATGAAAAATTTGAAATGGAAATAACGACAAAAGATGTACGCTTCGAGTTGTTGAATCTGGCGGGGAGTGTGGCGGTGGTAGCGTGTCTTCCTCTTCTGTCTATCGGAGCCACCACCACTATCGGGTTCTTCTCCAAAATCCATCTTTCGTTTTTCGCCTACTTCAGCTGCCAACCAAAAGCAACTCTCTTTATTAATAAAGATTGAACAATTCCGAGGTCAAAAACAGAGAAGATAGATGGCGTCAGTCTGTTTACTAGACTAGTGGTACTCCGTCTCCTCACCTCTTCTATTGCACAAGCTTAAACCAGAGAGAGAGAGAGAGAGAGAGAGGTGATGGGAAAGGGAGGTCGGAAATAGCGCCCACAATGGGGGAAATGAGAATTTAAGAGCAGAGAGAGAGAGAGAGAGGGGGGTGTTTGTGTCTATTAAGGCAAAGGGATACGGAGGGGGTCTCTGCAGAGAGAGAGAGAGAGAGAGGAGGTAAGGTAACTGGTGCGAATTTAGAGCTGGGGATTTAAATTCATTGCTCGTTGTTCGAGGGACCTCCGCCTTCTCTCGCTCTTACTACCTCTCTAAGCTTCAGCTTATTGCCTTCCCTCTCTTCTTGCGCCTTCCCAGAAACATAAACATCCCTACTCCCGTTCCAGTCCGTCAATGCATACACCATAATCTACTGATGCAGTCTCAATTTCTAATTTTTAATGAAATATAATTTCTAATTTACGCGTCTCCTCTAAAAAATTATATGTTTATGAAGCTAACTGACAACTTTATATTTGCTTCAAACACGTGTGATATATATTGGCCCGTTTAGTAGTATCTTACAAAATAACTTTTATAGAGTATCATTAATTCTCTGTACATTTACTTTTGAAAATTGAAAGTAAAAAAAGTTGGATATTCTATCTCAAAGTTTTCTAGTTAAAAATATATATATATATATATATTATCTTCTATTGCCGCGTATCAATTTTAAATTAAAAAAATGACAAAGTAAGTTTTATTAGAGTAATAATTTCATTTTACACTTAATTAAATATATTTGCATTTTTCTGTTAAATGTTTTATCATTGATAATATCTAAGTTAAAATTATCTATTTATATTTGTTTTACTTTTGTAGAAATAAATAAATAACTTAGAAACTTATTAGTACTTACTATAATAAATAATAATAATAATAATTCATTATTTTTATCTATTTTAGTCAGTATCAATATGTTTTTTTTTTCAAAATAATAAATTATTGTTACGGACTAAAATTGATAAAATAAAATGTAAAATAATTCATTAGTTTTTTTTAAACATATGAGCTATAGTCAGAGTTATTGCTTTTGACTCCAATAATATGAATTTATTTTTTTATTTTCCAAATGTTGTTATCTGAGTTTTATTTTTGGCATTTATGTACTAGTCTAGACCGAGTTTATATAACAGTTTGACCGTTCATTTCTTGATGTCGGGTTGGGTTGGCACAGCTGGAGCCATTAAAGCGGGACATGAACGGAACGTCTCGGGTTCGGATCTTTTTTGTGCCCGTTTAACAGGTGTGGCCTGGATAGACACTAGGTACGAAGTAATGGTATTTTATTTTGAGCTGGTGCTGGTGTCTGTTGAGCATATGTTGTTTGAAACGTTGCTTGGGGGAAATAACGAGACGGAGTCAAATTAATAGGATAGATAATCAATCTCCAGATCCAAAACCACAATCTCTAGCTAGGGAAATATAAGGAAGGGCATTTAAAGGCCTACCCCAATATTGATAGAGGATTATTGGGATCCGACCCCAAACGAACC
This sequence comes from Carex arenaria, assembly GCA_964058825.1. Classification (NCBI taxonomy): domain Eukaryota; kingdom Viridiplantae; phylum Streptophyta; class Magnoliopsida; order Poales; family Cyperaceae; genus Carex; species Carex arenaria. The sequence continues at coordinate 90,783 of CAXKVW010000487.1, read as the reverse complement.
AAATCCCAACATGGCGTTATTATTGAATTGGGCTCTGTGTTTTGGATCTTATTGCTTACTTACCAGGTTAAATCTTAAATCAAGTTAGCCGTGAGCGTATGTTTTAAGTACTTGTTCTCTAAACAACGCCAAATTATGACTTTTTACTTGTCTTCTACTGAACACTATTATTTTATTTATGCTATGCTTAATTTGACTCTGCATTTCTAGAGATCAGGCGCTAGATTCCATTGTTTAACCATTCATGATCGGTCAAATTTTGGGGATAAATAATATTGCGACTCTTCCTAGTTTTTATATATATATATATATATAGTTAGTTACCTTCAATTCCAGATTTTCTTAAAGTTTGTTGACACAATTTACTATTATTATATAACTTATTTTTTAATTTAATAAAGCCAGTCTAGGAGTTCAACATAGTCAAAGATTTTGCTATGCACACTGACACTTGAAAAGAGGTAATTTTGTCAGAAAAAAAAAATGTTAGTTTAATCTGTTATGTAAACTATTTTGTACATCAAATGATGTACTTGTGAACTGGAGGTGGTTGCATGCACATCAATGCTACCAAATGGACTTATTATGCTCTGTTGCTCTAATATCTCTCTACAAAATATAAATATAACACATACAACTATACAAGTATTCTCCATTTATTGGAAAAAATTAAAAAAGATACTTCATCAAGGAAAAGAATAAAACGATCTTTTATTTCCAATACATTTAAAGAAAATTATATATGTTGATATTTGAATTCAAAACGATACCTACCATTCAATATTAATGATAACTTTTAATAAAACAAGTCATTAGGTGATGATGTTTATTAATAAAGCTTTGCTCTGATGAAAGCTTATGAGCAATCATATTTGACGCATTATCTTGAAGTACTAATAAATAATCATATCTTTTAAGAAAAAAAAGAACAATTAAGAAAGGTGTATATATATATCATTTGTAGTGATTATCAATTTGATTGCAGCGTAATATCATAATTTAATGGAAAAGTCTAACAGTGTCACAATTTAAGTAATCATAAAGCTTAATTGTCTTGCAATAAGGGCTAAATTAAGGAGTTAAATCATTTGTGGATTTTTTGTATGACTTATTTCATCGTACAACCTAACAATGAAAAAGTTTATATGGTACCTTAATTTTCAACATTATCGACCGTTATCATTAAAATGAAATTATCACTGATAAATTGTTTAAAGAAGCTGAATGATAAAGTCATTAAACTGAACGATAATTAATGCTATTAATGTCAATAATAAATTAATACACGCATATTGTTTAGTTCGGTCATAAACTGTACAAGGCTCATCGTTACTAAGTTTTTCGGTTTATTACTCCTTCACTATTAACTTTTTATGTTTGGTGTTCATGAAGTTCCATTCAAATAAGGTGAATGATAACATCATTAAATTGATATTTAAAAATGTATAATAATGATAATTGTAGCAATAAAAATACCATTATATCTAGTTTTTCTTCTTTTTCTCTATTGCATTATCATGTCCAAAATACATATATATATATATATGAGGAGGGTTCCAATGCACCCAAAAATCTATGCTCCCATTTGCACCCAATCCTTTATTTCCTTTATCTTCATATTCAAAGTCCCAATTGTCCATCTGAACTGCTCAATATGATTTTCATAATAAAATATGTCTGGAGACCAAATTTTATATTTTTTAGATTTTTTTTACTATTTTTCAAGATAGGTACAAAATCATTGTTTTAAGGAGATTCTCGACCATCTAATAAAGTGATTTTGTACCTATCTTAAAAAATAGTAGAAAGATTCTAAACAAATATAAAATTTGGTCTTCAGGCATATTTTATTATGAATATCATGTTGATCGGTTCGGATCCATTGTTCGGACTTTAAAAATGAGGATAAATGATTGGGTGCAAATGGGAGCATAGAATTTTGGGTGCATTGGAACCTTCCTCTCTCTCTCTATATATATAGAGAGAGGGGGGGGGGGGGGTTGGCTAAGCTCAAAACATTTGTTTCTAGCCTCAGGAACAAACGATTCGGTGCTTAGATTTTCAAAGTTCAAACGGTCGATCCAAACTGACAGGTGTTTAATCTATATTAAAATGTGCTTGGAGACCAAATTTTACATTTTTTGGAATTTTTTTACTATTTATTAAGATTGTTTGAAAATTGTTGTTTTTCAATGGTGCATAATTTTAATAAAAACAGTGATTTTCAAATTATCTTAATAAATAGTAAAAAAATTCTAAAAAATATAAAATTTAGTCTCCAAGTACATTTTAATATAGATTAAACACCTGTCAATTTGGATCGACCGTTTGGACTTTAAAAATCGGAGTACCGAATCGTTTGTTCCTGAGACTAGGAACAAACGTTTTGAGCTTAGCCAACCTCTCTCTCTCTCTCTATGTGTGTGTGTGTGTGTGTGTGTGTGTGAGGAGGGTTCAAATGCACCCAAATTTTTATGCTCCCATTTGCTTCCATTTTTTTTATCTCCTTTATCTTAATTTTCAAAGTCCAAATAGTCGATCCAAACCGTTTAACATGATCATCATAATAAAATATGCTTGGAGACCAAATTTTATATTTTTTGGAATTTGTTTACTATTTTTTAAGATAGGTACAAAATCATTGTTTTAAGGAGATTCTGGACCATCCGATAAAGTGATTTTGTACATATCTTAAAAAATAGTAAAAAAATTCCAAAAAATATAAAATTTGGTCTCCAAGCATATTTTATTATGATGATCATGTTGAACGGTTCGGATCGACTATTCGAACTTTGAAAATGAAGATATCAGATTGGGAGCAAATGGGAGCATAAAATTTTGGGTGCATTGGAACCCTCCTCTATATATATATATATCTATATATATATGAGTAGAACTAGGGTGCTCCTAGAAATACCAAGCCTCTTTGTACTCTTAACTCTAAAACCTATCGGATTAACTTCGAACGACGAATCCAAACTGTTGAAATCATTCTACCTTACGAGTGATGCATCTACATGTCAAAATTTTAAAGTTTCAAATTAAAATAGTATAAAGTCAAGTGGTCAAAAGGCTTGCAAAAAATGAATGCATTAAAATTAATTTAGAAACCTTCTAATTTTGACCACTTGACTTTATACTAAATTAATTTGAAACTTTAAAATTTTCACATATAGATGCATCACTTGTAAGGTAGAAGGATTTCAATGGTTTGAATTCGTCATTCAAAATTAATCCGATAGATTTTAGGGTTAAGAGTACAAAGGAGCTTGTACTCCTAGGAGCACCCTAGTTCTACTATATATATATATATATATATATATATATGAGTGGGGTTAAAATGCACCATTGGTTTTGTGCCCCAACCATACCCCATGTCTTTATCTTTGTTCTCGAAGTTCAAATAGTCGATCCGAACCGCTCAACATGTTCTCCATATTAAAATGTGCTTAGACACCAAATTTTATATTTTTTGAAATTTTTTTACTATTTATTTAGATAGTTACAAAATCACTGTTTTTGGATGGTCCAGATGCAGTGATTTTGTAACTATCTAAATAAATAGTAAAAAAGTTTCAAAAAATATAAAATTTGATCTCTAAGCACATTTTAATATGGAGAACATGTTGAGCGGTTCGGATCGACTATTATAACTTCGAGAACAAAGATAAAGACATGGGGCATGGTTGGGGCACAAAACCAATGATGCATTTTAACCCCACTCTATATATATATATATATATATATATATATATATATATATATATCAGGAGGAATCAAGTTACAATAATTTTGAGTTACAACAACAGTTTTTTTTCATTTTCAAAGTCCAAATCGTCGATCCAAACCGTTCAACATGATAATCTAAATAAAATGTGCTTTCAGATCAAATTTTATATTTTTTGAATTTTTTTTACTATTTATTAAGATGGGTACAAAATTCAATGGTCTGAATTTGATTAGTTTTTGTACCCATCTTAATAAATAGTAAACAAATTCAAAAAAATAAAAAATTTGATCTGAAAGCACATTTAATTTAGATAATCATGTTGAACGGTTTGGATAGATGATTTGGACTTCGAAAATGAAAAAAAAAACGTTGTTGTAACTTTGTTGTAATTCAAAATTATTGTAACTTGATCCCCCCCCCCTTTCTATATGTGTGTGTGTGTGTGTGTGTGTGTGTTTTCTCACCATGCCACCTCTCATATATCCTCTATGTAGACAAATATTTCATATGTACTGCCTATCAAATATTAATATATGTTGAGTACTTATTCGTGACTTTTTTTTTTTGAAATTGAACCAATTTTAAATATTTCAAAAGAACAAGTATCATTGATTTAGTTTTTACAAAAAAAACAGCTCTCCGATTCGCAGGATTAATGGAGGCACAAACACATTTGTTTCACCGATCATGCAGATTGATGAGCCTCAATTATATATATTTTTAGTACGAGTTTAACCTCAAATTCATGACCAATTTCCTTGTATTTTAGTATAATTTAGTATAGAATCATACCAAGGACCAAGTTACTGCCTTTAGTTTGATTTTATTGCGGTTTGGAACTTTTACACCCTTTGTGCGGTCTCTGGGGCACTTTGTGGCCGCACAACCATCCTTGAAGTTCAAACCTTGATCCTGCTGAAGTACATGCCAAACAGAGAAAAAATGCGACCTCAAGTGCGGCCTCCCTAGCCCGCACAAAACAACAGAAAATCATATGGAAAAAACTAGAATTTTGTGCAACCCCATATGGCCTCACAAATAGCCACACAGAATATTTTTCCAACTTTGTACTGCCCTCTATGGTTGCACAAACCAATACGAAGTCAAAAGGGAAAAGAAGAAATTTTGTGCTACCCCATGTGGCCACACAGGCACCCGCACAAATTATTTACCTCAGTTTGTGCTACTCTCTATGGTCACACAGATGACCACATTTCTCAGAAGAAAAGAGCCCATAAGCAACAGAGCCCAAGTGCGGCCGCACAATCCATCAATTCCCAGCGCAGGATATTTTGTGCTACCACCTAGGGCCGTACCAGCCACAATTTCACAGATTTTCATGCCTTAATGACGTCTTTGCCCGATTCACTTCCAGATTATGTCTAATTATATTCCAAGTCATGAAAATAGCTATAAAATAGGAGGCAAGTAATAGGAGAAGGGACATCTCCCATTTGGGGATTCACATCAAGCAATCTCCTATTACACATCTCTTTTCCTAAAAACTCTAGTTTCATTCTCTCATCATTCTCAAGTGAATTGAAGACAATGAAGCGGATTTGACGACTTTCAAGGAGGATTTGCAAGGAAGAACTAGGGCATAGCTTGAAAATTGGTGTATTCTATTTCCCTTTGTTATTTACTCGTTTTATTTGCTTAGTTTACTTGTTATTTATCATTGATATTTTTATTGCACCCATGAGAGGCTAATCTCCTCTCTAGAAGCTTAGGTTGTAGCATGAACTTGTGTTAGTTTATTTACTTGGATGTTCTCTTTATGATAATTATTTTGGATTGATATTTGGTTCTTATTTTAAATATTTGTGAGTTCCGCATGATTTGTGTTTTTGAAATCACACCTTGCGGAGGTAATGACCGCCCTCTTGTCTTCAAAGGTGTTATGATATAGATAAGACCAAATTTTGTACACAAATAACCTTAGTAATGATATATTAGATGGATCAAATCAAGTCTACCCTGTATCAATAGAACCAAATGTTAGATATGAAAAGTTGTGGGAAATCAATTTACAAGTACTTCACAATCGGGATACTTAGATTATATCTAGTTATCGGTACAAACTACAAAGTAATGGTCGTATTTTGTCTTCAATTAAATAACTCTATTAGGTAGTGACAGCCCTAAGACGTGATACATTAACATGATAGACATGAAACACGAAAAATATTGATTCTAAGTAGAAATATGTCAACTTAGTTGGAATTTCCATCAAGACAAAACATGAATTAAGATTATATATCGAGTATTGAATTGACCAAATGATTGTAGACCAAAAGCTCTTATACCTCGTTTAATTGATCACAACTCCTGCTTTTAATTATTTTCTATTTAGTTTTTGTTGCAAATCAATTTCTCTTGGATATTGAGCCCAACAATTGTGTGATTTGCAACAAGCCCCCATTTACTTATTTGCATTTAATTTAGAATTAATTACTTTAGTAAAAATTACAATTGCTTTGGTCTTTGAATCGATACCTAAAATTACTACAATCTAACTTTGCGTATTTAAGATTTTATAAATTTAAAGCCAAAAGTGTACGAAATAGAACAATTAATTTTATACCCAAAATACACATCACGGATTAGTGGAGGAAATGTGTTTGTGCCTTGGGATCGGTGGAGTCGTTTTTTTTTTTAGAATCCAAATCAATAGTGATTACTTCAAACAATAATTAATCTAAACCGTTTACACGATTTCATATGAAAATGTGGTTAAATATTTTATTTTATAGAATTTTTTATCTTTTTGAAGAGGTAAAATATCACTTGATTTGAAAAATTCGGACCATTCAAAAGCAATGATTTTGTACTTATATGAAAATAGTAAAAAAAAGAAAAATATATAATTTGATTTACATGTACATTTTGATATGAAAAATATATTGAAACAATACGGACTAACTGTTTGAACTTTAGAAATAAAAATATGAATCTATAGCATGAATCGATATGTAATATGAATATTTCCATAGCCTCACTCATTTTATTTTATTAATATCATTTGATGACGTGAGATGCGCACTGTAGTGGGTGCAGCGTCTTCGAGTCTGGATCATGTGAGGTTAACTGAAAATTTGAGTTTGAATTCAATTATCCGATTAGAATCTAAACTAATTTGAAAATGCACAGCACTTTTAAGCCAAAGCAGATCGGACGGTCCGGATCTAGATTTTTACCTTAGTTGATATGAATTCCATCTTTCAAGCCCTCGATTCCACGGGTCTGGATCCCCTAATGTAATCCAGTTTTTGGGTTTTGGATCGAGACCGTCTGATTAGAATCCGACGTTCCATCTCTCACGATTCATCTCAGAATATGTGCTTCATCTCGAATTTGGCACTCCATTTCATGTGTAATGTGTTCATCTCAAATCGAACGGTCCCGATTTAAAACTCAAAAATTGAATTACATTACTGGATTTCGATTCTGATTCCACCCCCCACAGTCACAAACCTAGGCATGATAAACCTAAGTTTGAGCTGGCGTTTAGGCTAGCCCACACCTTGCACCGTTCGTAATTCTTTAACTTCAATTTTGTGTGCTGTTGCCCCCAAAAAATACATGTACACACCAGCCTTTGTCATTAATCTGCTCATCATTAATTGATTAACAATAAATAACAGCACGGAAAGAATCACAATTAATAGCAATTCATAATTTGAGATATGTTGCAATATTAATAAGGTTACATGTGCATTCCACTTTTCTTTGATGATACGCGCTTCATGATAAATGCAAATTCAACTAATGATTTTTATTGGGAACAAATATTATTATTATTATTATTATTACTATTACTATTGCTATTGTTATTATCATCATTATCTTTGACATAGTGTGCTACAGTATATACTCAAAATCAAATTCTAGAAGAGATTAAATTAAGAGTTTAATTTAAGAAGGATATATGCGTCAGTGGGTTATACTTAATTACTGATGGAACTAATTAAGATAAAGAAATAAAATATATATATATATATATATATAGATTACTGACTTCAATTTGGGACATTGAATGTCATATATATATATATATATATATATATATATATATAGCTTAATTCATAGTCATTAATTCAATGTATCTGATCTTTCGCAATAATTAGTATTTTTTTTGTTTCCTAAAAAACCCAGATTTTGATGCATTGAATCAAAACAATTACTTGTGACTAATTAAAACTGTATCTTTATTTCTCCAATAACCTTAAAATCCATTGAATTTGTTTTTGTACTAAAGCTGTACATGATATATATACTTACCTGTAAATTTTGGTTTTTCATTACTCCGAGATTAATTGCACATGATGAATGCGCTAGCCTTGAGCAAATCTTGCAACAACGATTACATAATAATATCTTCTTCTTGTTGTACATAATTATCGTATTAAATTGGTGCAAATTAAGGTTAATTTGTATAGGATAAACATTCCTACGTGGCGCCATCATATAATTAATGTAGTTCTTTTACACATTTTTTCTTCTTCTTAAAGTAATTAATCCTCAAGATAAATTTTATTGAACTATTTAACTCCAAAAGATAAAAAAAAAAAAATATCTATCTTGAGCTACTATTTATTGCATAAAGTCATTAATGTGTTGTGCATATCTGACTATATCAATAATTCGCTATACTTTTTTTTTTCCTATTAGTGTATTTTATAAAATTATTAGTTACATTATAAACTGAGAAGGGAGATAATTAGAAGGATGAACTTAGTCTATGAGTTTTTTCTCATTACGAGAAATTATTTACAGCCATTAAAAAAATACAATATTTATCTTCTCTTAAATTTTTATTAGTAGCTCTGTAAGTTGTTACATACATAATAAACACTAAAAGTACGTAATAGAAAAAATAGGTGGGATTCATTGATGATCATTTAAGGCACAAGTTTGACAATATTTTTAATTGAGTCAATATTTTATAAGATGATGATGATGATGATGATGATGATGATGATGATAATAATAATAATAGATACATTGTTTGTCTTATGGATTGATTAATTTAATATGAAATATTATACAATTTGAATATCATGTTATATTCAATGAAAGACCGTTAAATATATTTATTAGAAATTTTAATATGAAATATTGTCCATACTCCATATCAATCTTTCAGGAAATTTTTAAAAATAAATTTAGAATTGATTGGTACCATATTTTATTAAAAGAAAATGAGGCGACCTCAAAGGACGACCTTTACATTTTAATAATTCATCTCATATTGGTTGTATCATCAGAATTGTTTAATCTTTTCAGATATAGAGCCAGATCTTAAAGTCATCAAGATTAATCATATAAAATTTTTATGTTGAGTATGAGAATTAATTTTACAGTTTCACAACATTTTACTCTAATATAGATAAAAAAATATGCATAAGCATCAAAAATTTCACAATAAATAGGGGCCAATATCTCATACTAAATCCGCCTTCTTTTCATACAAGTGATTTTGAAACGTGTAAATTGTATGTCAGAATTATTATACGACGCAATAAATAGTCTATTTTATGTCTTTTGTGCGAGAAATTACTATTTGAAAGCTATATTGAGATATCACTAATAGATATTTAAACTTGCAAAACTTGAACATCATTTTTATCTCAACGGAAAAAAAAAACTAATTTTTTTTTAATCACCCTAGCATGTTTTTGGAGGTTAGATCAATTTAATCCGACACGAAACAACATAAGATTTAAATTTACACACGTGTGGAATAAAAAACAATAATTAGAATTCAGTAAAGACCAAATTGGATTTGTGGAGACACGCAATAAATAATACCATAAATAGGGTCAATAATTGATAATCTTTGCATTTGCTGACAATAAAAATTTAAGAACAAAAATTAAATAAACAGATAACAAAATGGCCTTTTCCGAGAATAATTCAATAACCTAACAATAATTGGGCTATGAAAAAGATGGCCATCCAATAATTAGGCTTTGATTCATGGGCTCATTCTGGCCCACTAGTAGCAATATAAGTATATAACCCACAAAATTAAGGAAAAGAAAAATAGTGGATTTAGTAAGGATTTATTTCGCACTCACTACAAATGTCAAATGGAAAATGGAAGTTTAATGTTTAAAGTAGTGCCTCATTAATCACACTGGTCCCTTATAATATAAAAAATAAGAGTAAAGATTTTGTCCCCCCTATTTGATTCCCTAAATGTCTTCCTAACTAACTTATCCATAAAGTACAATGAGGACCACTAACTAATTGGGGGAACACAATAATTACTTGGGGGACCACTTAAATTTGAAAAAATTTACAACTGGTGCGCACATGTAGGAACACTTATGCGCGCAAGTATTCCTATATAATATATTAAGTATTCATACCTAAGATATTAAGGCCCTGTTCGGCTGCAGCAGAATTTTCACTGTTCACGTGGGAAAAAAAAAATTCACTCAGGCTGAATTTTTTTTTCCCACGTGAATAGTAAAAATCAGTTCATAAATTCTCCTTTCTCCAACCCATCCCCAACCCACTTAGCTGCCGAACAGGGCCTAAGTATTTAAACAAAAAAATTTGACATTAACTTTCTTTTCTCCATAGTCACACACCCATCTTTTACATGTTTTTAGAAGTGAGTTTTTTTTCTCCGTTTAATCTAGTCAATATTTCTAACGACCCGCGAGAAATTTTGCAAATCTAAAACCACGAATGTTTTCTACGTAATTTTCTCTTTCAAATGAGATCCATGATGAAGTACTTTCGGGTTCTTTGTCGTTCAAGTACTCATATCTCGGCATGCAAGTATTCATACCTCATCGAGCAAGTATTTATCCATTGTAGTGTGAATACTTACATTATTTTAGTAAGATTAATTTTATTGATTTTGTTATGTATACTTCCAATGTTCTAGTATGAATATTTTATATGCTTTAGTATGAATACTTTGTAATATGAATATTTTATAGTAATAATACTTTGAAAGTTATATTATGAATACTTTATATGTTTTAGTATGAATACTTTTTAAGTTTTAGTATGAATTTTTTTTAAAGTTTATTCATTTGTGTATTATTTTGTAGGACATTAGACCTACTTTTTTATGAAATTATTTTCTGCACAGGTAAATTTGTTCTTTAAACAATTTGAAATAACAAAATGGCTCTTTATGAGTAAGTATTAATACTTGACAAGATATGAATACTTGCTCGTTGAGGTATGAATACTTGCATGCCGAGATATGAGTACTTGAACGACGAAGAACCCGAAAGTACTCCATCATGGATCTCATTTGAAAGAGAAAATTACGTAGAAAATATTCGTGATTTTAGATTTGAAAAATTCCTCACGGATCGTTAGAAATATTGATTAGATTAAACGGAGAAAAAAAATCTACTTCTAAAAACATATAAAAGGTGTGTGACTAGAGAGAAAAGAAAGTTGATGTCCAGTTTTTTATTTAAATACTTAATATCTTAAGTATGAATATTTGATATATTATATATGAATACTTGCGCGCATAAGTGTTCATACATGTGCCCGCCAGTTGTAATTTTTTTTCAAATTTAAGTGGTCCCCCAAGTAATTAATGTTTCTCCTAGTTAGTTAGTGGTCCCCATCATACTTTTTTTTATGAATAAGTTAGTTAGAGGGACATTTAGAGGATAGAATGGAGGAAATTATTAGTCGTTCCCAAAAAATAATAACTTGGTCTTTGCACTAACAAAAAGAGGTTAATAATATTAATAAAGAAACTTCAATTGATGATTAGATGAAGATGTCCCTAGCCATTCAATGATTTGTGTTTCCTCTGTTTAACAATCGACGTTAAATTAATTTGATATTTTCAATCATTATCCTCTTATCATACATGGATATTAAAACCTCATAAGGCACTATTAAAGAGGACTTATTACTGGTCCTTTCTATTATTTTCGAACTTGATTACAAATTTACAACAATAGCACAAAAAAACTTAAAAGAAGTTTCAGAAACAAATTTTATTCTGCTTGGGCACAATTGCTGCCTTTTTTTTTTTTCCTTCTTCGAACTCGATAGCTTCAAGCAGTGCTTTCTCTTATTTGTGTGCTATGATGATTTGGATCTTGCTATATATAGATCTTCCTAATTGTAAGGAACTAGAAAATAAATGACTAGCTCAATAGAAGCACTGAGTCGTTGAAAATTATATGTTGCTTAATTAAAAACTGCCAAAATTCCTATTACCCATTAAATGAAAATTAGCAATGATCATTTGCCAATTAAAGAGATTCACACCAGCATTATATTTTATATTAATGTGTTAGTTAGCTCTTCTCAGCTTACTTTACATTCTAGAGATAAATTAATATTATTGAGCAGTATATATGTTTGACATTAACGATCCGATTATTCCGTGAGAAATGATTTCTTCAAGATAAGTTTCTAAAATCGCTGCTAATGTTAATTATTTCTTTGCTTACAACGATTTACTTAAAGTATACAAACTTTGAAACTAGCCGTGGGCGGAGCTACATACAATGAATGGGGGTCAATTGACCTCCATTCATTTGCAATTTTTTTTTTATTTATACCCTATTTTTAATATAATTTAAACTAAAATATTATGAATAAAGTGAAATTGACCCCATTCGTAGTAGAAATTTTTTATATACTTAATTCTCCATTTATGTTTGACCCCCATAGTCTGAAAGTCTGGCTCCGCCTCTGAAACTAGCCAACGGTTTTATAAACTATTTAAATATATACTACTATAACATGAAGTTTTTGTTAATTTGTTTAGGAAGAATTGTTGCTATATTCATTGAAACATTCTAAATTACCTATTTCTCCATAAAAAAAAAACACTCAAATATCTTATTTCCCATTTTTAATTGAAACATTCTAAATTACCTATTTCACCATAAAAAACACTCAAATATCTTATTTCCCATTTCTAATTAAAATACTTTCTCATTTCTCATTATATTCATTAACTATGAAAAATTTAAATTTAATTAATTATTGTAGTCCTATTTAATAGTTGAAATACTTTGTTTTGCCCCATTTTAAAATTGACACGTTCAACTCGATGCGGTCCGTCATTTTTCTGTAATATTAATTGGCTAGCGGCCAGTTGTGCAATCTGTCCCTCTAGTTGCTAGAACCTAGAACAAGTAACTGTAGAAGAAAAAATTGACATCAGAGGAAACATAGGTTGCACAGCTGGCGTAAGGTAAAATCACAGGAAAAATAATTAATGGACGTGTACATTCATAAAAAATAACAGAACATGTATTTCAACTATTAAATATTAACTAAATGATTAATTGAATTTATAAATTTCAATTTAAAATGATAAATAAAAAATTTAATCATTTGATGGAAAAGTAGTCAATGTAGAATATTTCAATGGGCATACTATGATACTAATAATTTTCTCTGTTTTTTTTTTAACTTCCTTCGCTAAGCTAAAAAGAAAAAGAAAAGAAGATGGAACAAAAAAAAAAAAAAAGAGCACTAGGCCTCCACTAAAATATTTTAGAAGGCCTTCGACAGTACCCACTCCATCCAGATCCAAAATTGCCCATATCCGAACTCCATACGGCCCGGCCCATATCTGTACTCGCAATCCGTCGGCTCCAAGACTCAACAAAAGAACAAAGCATTCCAATTATCAGTACAACCCAATTCTCTTAACGCGCCAAAATGGAGGCCCCTTCGCCGGAGCCACCAGACAACCGCCTCACCACCGTCAACACCTCCAACTCCTCACTGTTCCCTGTCTTTCCTACGTCCTCAAACCCTACTTATTCCCTCCCTCCCGCCTCCTCTAACAGCCCGCAGTGGCTCTCCAATTCCAGCTTCACCTTCGACGTCTCCGCTATTCACTCCACTGTCGCCGCCGTTCCTCCAGAGGAATCAGATGAAGAAGCTCTTGAGTCTCCAAAGGATCGGAAGCCGCCAGTGGTGAACTACGATCTCGTGCACTCTCCATCCCAGTCTGGTTTTGGATCGGGCACTGATGGTGAAGAGGAAGAAAAGCGTTCCAGAAGAAAGGAGAGTAGTAAGAAGAAGAAGAGGAGACGAGATAGAGATAAGCCGAGAGGAAGTGAGGCCGGTTCAAGGAAGTCAGGGGTTCAAGCCTGGGATAGGTCGGGTAAAAAACCCGATAAGGATTATTATTTCGATGCTAGAGGCGATTCGGATAATCTGGCATATGGTACCCTTTACAGGTATATTTCTTTCTAATTAACACTTCAACTCATCTGAAATTTAATTATGTAGTGTAAATTTTTCTCTGGCAGTATGCCAGTATCCAATACTTGAAGGCATGCACATTAAGGTATTTTTAAATGCTGATTAGAAATGGTTAGAGTGAAGCTAAGGTACTTGCAAAGTGAAGAACAGTAAGTGCTGTGGATTAATCTCTGTTAGAAAGTTCAAACAATTGATCCGAACAGTTCAACTTCAACATGATCTCTATATAAAAATGTACTTGGAGACCAAATTTTTCATTTTTCAGAATTGTTTTGCTATTTTTTTAGATAGGTAGAAAATCACATGATCTAAAGATTTTGAAAGTAGTGATTGTTTACCTATTTAAAAAAAGTAAAAAAAAAATCTAAGAAATGTAAAATTTGGTCTCCAAGTATATTTTCATATAATGATCATGTTCAGTGGTTTGGATCGATTGTTTGAATGTTGAAAATGGAGATACGATAGCTCGGACCGATTTGCGCTTTGCAAAGTACCATAGTCTCACTTAAATGGTTATTGTAATCTCTTTCTACGTATGAAAAATGTCAGTGGAACAATTCCAATTGCCTGATGGTGAGAAACTATTTGTAGAATGGACATAGCACGGTACAAGCTTCAGAGTAATTCAGACCCATCTGGGAATAATTTCAAGTTCTTTGACCGTACAAAGCCGTCATTACATCTGGGTGAAGATGCAGATTTAGATGGTTTGGACAGCAAAGCCAAATCTCGAGGCCGTTACTTTTCAGTCAAGTACACAGCTTTAGAACGAAACAAGGGTTATAAGCACCTCAAAGTTTCACAGAAAAATAATCCCTTTATGGTGCCTGAGGAGTATATTCCTCTGGAACCATTCTCTCTCCGTGAAAATGATGTTGGTTCTTCTGAGGAGGTCGAGGAGTCATGGGAAGATGAAATAATTAAGAAAACAAGGGAGTTCAACAGGATGTCTCGTGAATTTCCACATGATGAGAAAGTATGGTTTTCTTTTGCTCAATTTCAGGTAAATATTTAGAATATTTTCTTTTGGCAAGTTCATTTGTCTTTGTGTAAGTTTCAGGTCAATTTGTTTTTCTTAATTGTACTTTATATTACGTGCTTTATTTTATTTTTTTCTTTTTGTGTTTTTTTTTTCTTTATTATTATTTTTGGTTTGATGAAAGGAGCTTTGGATACAATGCCTCATGCAGCTAGGGTCAAAATTGTTAGTAACTAATGAACTAGTAAATGATGTAATATCAATATACCTTAAACATCAAGGTAATTTAAACAGTTTTGTCCCAGTTGCTAAATTTCTGAAAACGTCTGTTGTTAACTGAATAGTTGGAGAAGCCTCGGTGTTATTTGCTTAGATGATAAATATTGGTTGTTGGTTTGAAAAAAGAAAAAGAAAAAAAAAATTCGACAATTATTATGTGACTGATTATAAAGTGATAAATTATGAACTTTGTAATAGGATAAGATTGCAAGGTCTCAACCTCAGAAGGCAGCACGGTTGCAAACTCTTGAAAAGAAAATAAGCATACTAGAGAAGGCTGTGGAACTTAACCCGGACAGCGAAGAGCTCCTAATTTGTCTCTTGAGCTCGTACCGAGAAAGAGACACGACTGAAGCACTCTTCGCTAGATGGGAGAGAATACTAGTCAAGCATTCCGATAGTGTCAGATTGTGGAAGGAGTATCTACTTGTTCGCCAGGGCGAGTTCTCCCGGTTCAAGGTCTCTGACATGCGTCAGAGCTATGCTTATGCTATTCAAGCTCTATCTTTAGCCTGCTACAAGCTCTCTAGGCAGGTTCATCTCTACCTTTCTTTTCTTTCAGTTTTTTTTTTTTTTTTAGTTTAATCGTAAATTTATAAAATTTCATTATGGTGTGAACGCATCAGAAGAGTCTTCTCTCAGGAAAGCAGGGTGGTGATGGTGATCATTAATGATACCATTGTTGAAGCACAGAAGTGGCACAAGTCCACAACAATTAGAGTTAAAGGCAATGTGCACAAGAGACCTAGGATAGACTCTGCCAGAATATATTTTACTTTTATTTAAGTGCTTTTCAGTATTTGGTGAGGGTTTCTAAGTTGAGGAGGGTTCCAATATCTCATGCCTTTCATACCTCATCATACCTCATATTTTATATCTTCGTTTCAAAGTCCAAATTGCCGATCCGAACCGCTCAACATGATATCCATACTAAAATATGTTTGGGGATGACATTTTATAATTTTTGGAAACTTTTTACTATTTTTTAAGATATGTACAAAGTCACTGTGTTTCTGCACTGTTCAAAAACAGTGATTTTGTACCTATCTTAAAAATAGTAAAAAAAAAATCCAAATATTATAAAATTTCAACTCCAAGCATATTTTAGTATGGATATCATGTTGAGCGGTTCGGATTGGCAATTTGGACTTTGAAAATGAAGATATAAAATATGAGGTATGATGAGGTATAAAAAACATGAGGTATTGGAACCCTCTTCTCTAAGTTTATGCCGTATGTAATTATGTAACTATGTAGGCTGTGAAAACTTTTTCTTATTAATGTAATCGTCACTGGCAACTTGTCCATTGAACTTCAAAAAAGAAAAATTATGAAATTTTGTTAATTTCTTTAATCATACAGGATTCTCAAATTGGTGAACAGGTGCGGCCAAGTTCTCTCCTAGTGCAGATAGAACTTGGTCTAGCTGACATCTTTGTAAATCTATGCCGGTTTGAGTGGCAAACGGGTTATAAAGAGCTAGCAACTGGCTTGTTCCAATCTCAGATAGAGTATAGTTTGTTTAGCCCAATCTTGGATCTCACACCAGGCAGCAAAAAGAGACTGTTTGAGCATTTTTGGAATAGTTCTGGGGCACGGATCGGAGAAGGTGGGGCCCTAGGTTGGTCCTCGTGGCTGTCAAAGGATGAAGAAAGGCAGAGGAATGTACTCATGCAGGTAAACTATCGATAGGAACCGTTTCTGTTGTTGTACCTGTAATGACTCCTACCTACAACAAATGCGGTGCTAATATGCTTTAGTGTTTTAGACTATTGGTAAAGCACCGGTAGTGTATTTACACGAACTGATTGTGTTATCATTTTGCAAGTCTAATTGACACCCATCAATTTTTTGGTTATTAGCTAATGACATCTAGCAATCAAAACACATGGTGTGAACTTATGAATGACTAAACTACCATTTTATACCCATAGCCTTTCCACAGTTACTTCACCAAATATTTTGATAACAAACAGATGCAAATTTTAAACCAGCATTTAAGTTTGTTTGTGCTTGATTTTATTCCAATTGCTGCTTAATGGAATTATAGACCACACAGTTAGTGGAGTTGTCAATATTCTATAGAATTTTACCTATGCCATCACACATTCGTGCTGAACCACAATTGGGGCTATTAGCATCTAAAAAATTTACAGTTGGTTAATATGAGTAATATCAGGTACCTATTTTCTGGTACAGTACATTGCCAGTAAAAACTCTTTCTGTTCAGGAAAGCTCACAAGAGGTAGAAACCGGAGGATGGAGTGGTTGGTTTGATCCCCGATCAAAAGAGAGTGAAACTAACACGGAATCTAATGACGAAACAAGAGGAGAAACTTCTATTGCCGAAGAAAACAGTGAAGGTGCTTCTGAAGATGAAAACAATCAAACACAGGATGTCGAGTTGTTGCTAAAGAAGCTTGGTATTGATGTCGATTCTGAGTCTCATAGTGAGGTTAAAGATGCTAAAGTTTGGCATAGGTGGTCTCAGGAGGAAGTATCAAGAGACTACAAGCAGTGGATGCCTGTTCGTGAAAATGCCGGTACATGGGATTACCCCCCTCTGAGCTCGTTTTGTTAAGGCAATATTCATTTTTTTTAGTAATGCAATGTTCTTTTAAAATGGATCAGCTCATGAAGAGGGTGATGAACAACTTTCAAGGGTGATATTATTTGAAGATGTGGCTGACTACTTGTTCTCATTATCATCAGAGGAGGCTCGGTTTTCTCTTATCTGCCAGTTTATTGATTTCTTCGGTGGAGAAGTTTCAAAATGGTATTTTTTAGGACTTTCTATTATTGTCTATCTGTGTAAAGTAGGTTTTTGTTGAATAAATTTAACAAGAAATGCACTAATGGTACAATGGTCATATATTTTTTTTTTATCATTTTTTTGTTTTATGCTTCTGTGACTTCTAGGAGTTGTACCAACAATTCAAGTTGGCTTGATAAAATCCTGAGCTTAGAAGCTGTTCCTCGTCAAATTCTTGAAGATCTGAGAGTTGTCAAGGATAATGCAGAATTAATGTCTATTTTGGGAAGTTCAAGTGATTTCTCAAGAGAAGCAACAATGGTGCAATTTGTAAAGAACTCGATAGTACTATGTCTTGAAGTTTTTCCACGTAATCACATTTTGGAGCAATCCCTTCTTGATCTCGAAGAGTCGCTTTCTACTACAAATAATTCCTCTGATTTGGTTAATCCATCCCGTGCATTGGCTAAAAGCCTGCTGAAGAAAGATCGTCAGGTACATAATGACTTCATGTCCTGTAATTTTTCTCAAAAAACTAATTTGTTGAATCTCAAGAAATTTGTGCTAATTATTTTTGCAATTTTTGCTTGACTTCCATGGAAGGATTTTCTACTCTGCGGTATATATGCACAAACCGAGGCAGCCCATGGTAACGTTGATCTTGCAAGAAAGATATTTGACATGGCTTTGTTATCTGTTGAAGGAGCTCCAAAGGTAACTATCCTGCCTTTAATGGTTATTAGAAATGCTTCTGTTTGATGAGATAACCCTGTCTAGAACTTGAATTTGTTCTCACAGTTCTGATTTTAAATTTGTTCTCACAGTTCTGATTTTAAATTTGTTCTTGAAACTATATGAACATGTATCTAAATGTGTTAAATCAAAAGTAGGATTTTCAAGACCAGGCTCCCCTGCTATATCTCTGGTACACCGAGGCGGAGATGGCTATTAATTCTGAGTCATCCGTTCAGCGTGTCTTGCACATCCTTTCCTGCCTAGGCAGCAATGCTAAATACACCCCGTTTATATCCCCCGTGTCAAGCCCTCAGATATTGCGGGTACGTCAGGGTTTCAAGGAGCAGATCAAGAGTTTGCAACCTGAATGGGCCCGTGGTTCTATAAAGGAGAGTGCTGTTGCTCTTGTTTGTGCAGCTTCTTTGTTTGAAACCATAACATCTGGTTTTTCCTGTGGACTTGAAGTAATAGAGGAGGCCTTTTCTTTGGTCCTTCCAGGTCAGTTTTTGTTTTTTTTTTCAATAAAATTGCAATTGACACCCAATGATGCCATTGAATTGAAGAAAGCACATCCTTCTCATTATTTGCCAATATACAAAATGAGCTTACAGTGTTGGGAGATGCAACTTAATTGTACACATTCCAAAAATTTAGTCAACATTAACATAAAATAATAAGATATCAATAAAATAGACTGATGGACTAATTTGAAATAATGCAGTATGGCAACGGAGAACTAGATAAGTACAGTTCACGCTTGGAACTTTTACAAGATGTCATTTTCATGTTATTATGATTAACAATGTGATAAAATTGATAATGCAAGAAGACTTTTACAATAATAGCAGGACAATTTTGTAAATAGTGCAAGCAGGCAATTTTTTAATGTAATATGTCAATCTTAATTAATTTCTGTTTTGGATTTATGTGATTTTCTAAATTTTCCATTAATGTGTATTTTTTTCTTTTTAAGAAAGGAGAAACTACAGCTTGGAGCTAGAATGCCTGTGGGAATATTACATCAGGCTTATCCTTAGGCACATGAAACAGCTAAAAATGTCGAGGGTTTGGAAGAGTATTTCTCAAGGATTACATATCTACCCCTTTAACCCCAAATCCTTCATTGCCATGTTATCTCTCAGCGCCTTCTACAGTGTTTCTAGTAAAGTTCGTCTCATACTTGACAAAACTGCTCAGAGGTTTGATTTCTTTGTTTTTAAAGTTCTTTCGTTTTGGCATGTTTCTGTGCAAACTGCACCTAAAATTATCTATGTTTGAAGATAAGATGAATATTTCCCATGTTTGCCTCTGAGATCTGACTATTTTGAATAGACTAATGTGATTGATATTATGGAATGATAGCATTTTTTTTCCCTGCTTGAAGTGAGTTTTTTTTCTTTCTTCTTTTTAACTAAATCCAAACAGACAGGATTTATATGAACTTATTGCACAATTATATGGTTGAGTTAAGATGGAAAAAGTGGAGACAATTTTGTTACCTTTTCTGTTTGCAAACCCAAAGAAAGTCGTATTAGATGCAGGCATAAAAAATGTGGTGTGAGCAAACATGTAACATTATTGTTCTAATTTGTGCAGGCCCAAAATATGTTGTGGGCTTAATTTGTGATCATTGATTCTTTCTTCTTTGTAGGAACCCATCTGTAGTTGTCTGGCTTTTTGTCATATCTTTCGAGTGGGGTAGAGATGGGTCCCACAACAGGATTCACGGGCTGTTTGAAAAAGCTTTGGCGGATGATAGATTGCAGAAGTCAGTGCTGTTGTGGCGGTGGTACCTTGCTTATGAGACAGAGGTCAATTGTAATCCTGGTGCTGCTAGACGGGTTTTCTTCCGAGCTATTCATGCTTGTCCCTGGTACTTTTACATCTAACTCCTTACTCCTTTGATTCGGTTGTCATGTATGCGAAACAGTAGGATATATTATTGCATCGACAGGATGAATTGCTACTCTTTTAGTGCCCTGCCATTCCCACTATAATTGAAATTCTGAACGACGATGTTCAAACTGTTGATCTTGTTATATGTTGTGAGTTATGCATTAATGTATAAAATTATGGAGTATAGTATTTGTACTGTACAAATACAATCAGGATTCTGGAGATTATAGTTTCCTTGGTAATTAATTTGGTACATTGATTTTTCCACCATGATTATGTACAAAATAAATAGTCGATTTTACAAATTTTTGCCTGATTTGATTACTCTTGAAGTAGAGTAAGATCAGTTTCAGATTTGTTGTTTATAAATTGGAATGTTTTCTGTCATGCCTCCATTTTTTGAACTAGAATAACTTTAAGGTTCAGAACTTAAATGTCAAAATAATACCGTTAGATAAGATCTATATCATTTTCTCTATGCACATGTAAAAGATCACGACATCTTGATTTTCTTTTCATTAGTATCGAGAGCTTGCAAAAATGACGTTGGTTTTTAACTTATTGATTCATATATAATCAAAATTGAAAAGCAATAATTTTTTATATGCATGTAGAGAAAATAATGTAGATCACATCTAATGGTTTAATTTTGACATTAATTTTAGCATTTTTGTTAGTAGAAAATTAAAAAGTGGAAGCATGATGGGGGCACAAAAAAATGGTGGCATTTGAACCCTCCTTATTTATGTATACAGTAGTTAGGTGATATGCGATTATTCAAGGTTAAAAAATAAAGAAGAGAGAAGGTAAAAAATATAAAAAAATTGTAGTGGGACAGATCCACCTCTAGAAAGCATGGTTCTGTATTGTGTAACAGCAAAGCCTGTATAATTTTGTCATTGCAGGTCAAAGAGTTTATGGTTAGACGGCTTCCAGAGACTAAGCTCTATTTTGACACTGAAGGAGCTATCAGATTTGCAAGAAGTAATGCGTGACAAAGAGTTGCATATTCGCACAGATATATACGAAATATTGTTACAAGATGAGATGGAAGTTTGAGATTTTGTATTTATTGTTCTTATTCTCCTTCAGGAGTTGCATAACGGCCAATTTGTTATTTAAAATGCCCTGATGTAGGTAACAGATGACATAGATGTTGTACATTATGTTGCTATTTATTTTACTTCTAATATTTTTTGTTTTGTTTTTACAAGTGCGTTTTTAATGCTCTAGTTTATATTTGTCAGAAATTATGAAGAAACAGGTTGTGTATCAGATGTTTGGTACAACTTCACAAATCATATTTTTGCTCAGAGTAACTCTGAAACATGGAAAATTTACAAAATGTACTTTGAATTTTGGAAATCTCCTGGAATTATAATGGAACAATAGTGAGAGGAATATCATGGAATGAAATGCTGCGCTTGAAAGTCAATTTTGACAAAGAAAGGAATCCACGGTGTGATGGTGGCTATATTTCATGAAATGTTAATTGTTATTTTGGCTGAAAATTAGCACATGTTTACTTTTGTTTGAATTATAAGCAATGACTCTGGAGAAATTTGTAGGGGCCTGGATGGGTTGCTAGCACGATAGAGAACTGGAATCTAGGTCATCTCATGAAAATAAAATCCTACAGAGCTTGTCTTTGGTGAGTTGTTCTAATATCAACAGACCATGTTTAAACGATTTTCTGAAGTTGCTTGGCTCAATGCTTTAATTGAATCCATTCCATTTCAACTGATTCCTTGCTTCATTTATTAAGATGGAAAGAAACTATAGTTTTCATGGGCGGAGTCGTTGAGATTGGGGAATGAATAAGTGTAATCTAATTTCATTTTATGAGGAGAGGAGGGGGCTAATAGCCTAATAGTATTATTCATTGTAAAAAATAGATTTGCTTATGCATCCCTCCGCCTCTTGATTGTTTGCCGTTGCTATTGATCTACAGTGTGATGTTTGTTTTGGATAGTTACTAAAACCCAAAATACATTTGGAGCATTATTTTTCATCCTAGTTACTATTCTAAAGTATAAAAATTGATCATTTCTTAATTCGTAATGAAATTTGGGATTTTATGTTACACTATCATTTTATTTTGGTTCAATGCTGGCTCGTTTGATAAACCAAAGAAATGAGCTAGAGTACTAATTACAAAAATATGACGGAGAAGGAAAAGTGCTATTGGGAGAAATGATTAGTGTGTTTTTCAACTAAAAATGAAATAACAATTATGACTATAAGAAGAGTATTCTCTGCTTTTATTTTTTTCGATATTTCAATCTTTTTTTATTAGCGGGATAGTGTTAATGTAGCATCCTTTTGGATAATAAATTTGTGTTTGGTAATAAACTTGAAGTGAAATAATGTTGAAATAAATAGTTTTCCGGACTTTTAACTTAACCTTTCTTCCTGTAATACAGAAATAAATCAAATCGGGCAGAGCCTTTTTCCTTCCCTTTTCAAAGTGCTTTGAGCTGCATGCATTCCACCTAGACTAGATTTGCAGATGAAACAATTATTTTTTTTAGTCTTTTCTGCATAAAAGGGTAAATGTCTTGGTCCTTTTTCTAATCATTGCAAAAGAAAAATGGAAAAAATAAATAAATATAATCTGTCATCTAACCTAGTCTCAGTTTAATAGCTTATTATCAACCACAATTTTTTTTTTCATTCTGTTTTTAGAATAGAGGATGCCCTGCTCTGATATGTAATATGAAATGTGAATAGAACTTCCAACGTTTGAAAATTTCTCTTTTCCGAATCTGAGATTCCGAGTGTTTCAAATTTTTTACAATATGGCTCAGCACAACAAAGTCTGATGTCATACAAAATAATGCTATTTGGGAGCGAACGCGTATCCTCGGCATTAACTCAAAAAAGAATTTTTTGAGTTAATGAATCTCAACCGTTTGATTTTAAACGGAGCCAATCCGGCTCCGGCCTATGACATAGGGACTTTTCAATATTAGTGCTGATCTAGTTTGTACGAATCTTGAAACAAATCAGACGGTTGAGATTTATTAACTCAAAAGATTCCTTTTTGAGTTAATGCAGAGGATACGCGTTCATTTGGAGGAAACTCAAAATCATAAATTAGGTAAACTACTCCATAGTCCATACCTTACTAAAGCCAAAAATTATATACTAGCTAGATATGACATGACATGATACCTGACTACCTGTACAACTGATACGCCGCGTGAAGTAAAAATATTATTTCACAATATGGTAGTGATTGCGAGGTTTGGTTACGGTGGAGACTTGAGACTGTTCATGCATATATGGTAACGCCTGCCCAAAAACAGAACAATTCAACCGCAAAATATGGGTCTTTTTGTTTCTTTCCCTTTTTCTTTTTTTGTTCTCTGTTTGATGAGTCATGAATTTGTGGGGATGCATGCGCATACACATGTAGCCTGAGGTGTGGAAGCAATGATTTCTTTTGCATGAAACGAAACAAAATCAACATAATATTGATCTGTCAGTTCGCCGAGTCCATGCAAAATATTAAATTTAGCATCTCTCTCTCTCTCGTCTCCTCACAGCCTCACAGGTTTCTATTTATAGACATTATATAAAATAATATAGGATAATAGATAAGTTACATGCAAATTTTGACCTCATAGAAGGAATCAAATTTCTCTTTTCGGTTTCTTTAGGCAATTCCGAAAATACTGAAAAAAGAAATTCGGTTTCTTTAAGATTCAACATATCACCCATCTGATGCCACGGACAATTGTTCAAAGAAACCGAATTTTATTTTTTTGGTCTTTCTTTGAGATCAAAATCTCATGACAATTTCATTTATTACTCTATATTATTTTAAAATAATTTCTATAAATAAAAAATTCTGGTTTTTGCTCCTCTCCTCTCCTCTCTGTCTTCAGTCTCTCCAAAAAAAAATGTGTTTGGGTTAGTGGGTGACAAAGAGGGGAAGAGAAGTAGAGAAATGGGTTGAATAATGAATTGCTTATGATGGCTGTTTGACCAGCTCACATTTGTTCCCTTTTGTTCAAATTAACTTTGACTTTTGGTTACCGCAAGTAATTGATTAAGAGGAAATATAAGCACACTCAGTAAGTATTGACTTAAGAGGATACATAATTAATTAGGAAAAGTTTGCTACCTTATTCATTCTCTGATGAGTACACATTTAAGTATTGACTTTAATGGTATGTTTTGTTGGATTGAGAATAGGCTATTATTGAGATTAGACTATTCGGAATAACTTATTCGGTGTTTGGTTGGTTTAGGATAGCTAGAATAGTGAATTCAATTTTTTCGTCTTATTATAATAGGTTATTTTTAAAAAATTTAAGATTTGACTATTCTAATAAGACATACAATAACTATTTGATTTTGTTATTCTAACTATTCTTATTTTGCAACCAAATATATTCTTAGAGGATACATAATTAATTAGGAAAAGGGTTTGCTACTTATTCTCTTATTTGTGCATTATGTTTCTTGGTTTTGTAATCTTTATTGACCGTAATTTTCATCTGAAATTATTAAAAATAATTTTCACCGGATCAAATATATTAGAATAATTATATTAGTTCCACCCTTTTCCATTTCCTTTCCATTCCCACACCCTCTCATATTAATTACTTATCTTAATTAGCATCCTCTCCACATTAATTAACTATCTTAATTAAATTTGATTTAATTAGTCTGGTCTCCGCATCACTCTTTTTTTAGTCTGAATAAATACTATACTGATACTTCAACTGGAGTATTTATCTTAGTGAAAACTAATATAATGTGTAAGGATAAATACTTCAATATCAAAGAATAAATACTCCATTATCAAAAGATAAATACTCTAGTTTTTAAGAATAAATTTTTACTATGCATAAGATAAATACTTAATTGTCTAAGTTTAGATACTGCAATCTATAAAAATTAATACTATCAAGATTATGGATAAACACTGCTATGTCAGATTGATACTTGAACTGAAGGATAATTAAATACTACATAGATTAGGGATAAATATTTCTTTTATTAAGTTTTCAACCCTTGAAGTTTGGCCCATGAAATATTTATAAAAAAAAAAAAAAAAAATCTGAAAGGTTGGCCTAGGAAGTTTGACCCCGATTAGTGGTCCGCCATAGTGCGGAGACAAAACAGAGAAATTAAGAAAATTAGTACGAGGATACAATTTGGATATTTTTTACGTACATAAATATATTTCTCTTCATAGAGATTAATACTTGTGCTATTCAAGATAAATACATCAATGCTATATGTTAAATACTATTGTTATGTTAATATTTTTAGTGGTCGTCCATAATAAGTTTTGGACCTAGTGCAGGGACGATACAGATATAATGTGTCAATTTGTGCAGGGAAACAGTTTTGTCATTGTTGGAGGCAGTGATTAATACACATGTTCATAGAGATTAATACTTATTCAAAACATGATAAATATAATAATATATCATGTTAAATACTATCCTACATTTAAATATTCAAATAATCGGAACCTCATAGTTTTTGAATTTTAGTGGAGAAATATTGAGAAGATGGTGCCGCGGAGATAATTATCAGGGTCCAATATATTACCCATTAATATTATTACTTTTTATTTTAACTTAAAGTACAACAAGGGATAAATCTAGAGCCAATCAGAGAGATACTTAGCTACTATGTGATTTTACAATTTTAATTATGTATATTAAAATTTAATTAAATTTTATATGTTTCAGCCTCCTTATAAAATATCAAATCTATTTTAATCATTAGAACTCTATATCGTAATAGTAGATATTTAAATTCAAATTTTACTTACTACATACTGTGCATTTTATTCTTCAGTTTTGCACCTTAGTACAGTAAACAACTTTAAAAATCGTCCAGCAATGTATTCTGGTTGGTTTTGTCAAAAAGAAAAAGAAAAAGAAATGTAATTCTGATCCATAAAATATTATTAGATTGAAATGGTAGACTAGGCTTGACACTTTAAATCCTGAGATCCTTTTAGGGGTCCACTTTAGTCAACTTTATTTCTAATCCATGTTCCCCTCTCTCCAAGAAAGTCATCATTAGCCTGAGTAGAACTAGAAGCACCGCAAATGCCCAGATTTGTAAAAGGCACCAGCCCCATGGGCCATGTCATATCCGAACGCGTGTTTTTTTTTATAAACCATAAATAATTTCTTTTTTAACATTTCAGCATGATTCTCTAGTTTTTTATAAAAACTATAAGAAACGAGTTAGCAATCCGTTCTCTACAGTATTTTATCTTTCGGAACGAGTTGTTAACTCGTTTTTAATTTTTTTTTCCAGTTTTCAGTCCGGAACGAGTTGGCAGCCCGTTCTCTACAGTAACATATTTTTTTTTTTAGAAGTTTGCTTATAAAATAAATCAGATATTTTGTTTGATTTTGTATATTAACAATAAGATTAATGGAATAATTTGAAAATATTTTTTTTTTGTGTATTTTGACTATTTTATTATTTTATCAAATCAATGGATTGGTTTTCTATATAAAAAATTTAATAAATATATAAAAATCAATGGATTGGTTTTCAAATGTACGTATTATTTTTGTAAATTTTATTTTTTATATTTTAAAAACAAACAAATTTAATTATTTAATTGTTATTTTTATTAAAACTCATTTAATTTAAAAAGTACTTTTTTTTTGTAAAAATATAAAATAAGTGTTTTATTTATGAAAAAAATATGTTGGTATTCTAATTGGTCGATTTTTTAGAATAATGATACATTGGTCTATTACATGAATGATTTAGAAGTTTCTGTAACTATAATTTTTGAAATTTTTTTAAAATAGAGTCGATTTTTGCCATAAAAGCCGTTAGATTATGGAAAATATGTCTATTAATAATTCAGAGATATTATTTCCTAGAAGAAAGTATCCAGAGACACAAATTTTTAGTATTGTTATTGTATTTCACTTTTACATTTTCTTCTAATTTTCTTCACGGAAATATTTATTGATTTTTTTTTATATAGAAAACCAATCCATTGATTTGATAAAATAATAAAATAGTCAAAATACACAAAAAAAATCTCTTCAAATTGTTCCATTAATCTTATTGTTAATATACAAAATCAAACAAAATATCTGATTTATTTTATAAGCAAACTCTAAAAAAAGGAAAAAAAAAGAAAAAAAAGTTACTGTAGAGAACGGGCTGCCAACTCGTTTCTTATGGTTTTTATAAAAAAATCAAGTAATAATGTTGGAATGCTAATTTTTATTTATTTATTTATGGTTTATAAAAAAAAACTCTATCCTCTGCATTAACTCAAATATAAATCTTTTGAGTTAATAAATCTCAACCGTCTGATTTTAAATGGAGTCAATCCAACTACTGCTTATAATATAAGAGTTTCAATATAAGTGTAGATCTAATCTGCACGAATTTTAAAACAAATCTGAGCCGCAATGTCCTCGGGTAGAATTTATATTATGTGCTACATAATTCAACAGTATGAATGCCACCCGAATTTTTTATTACCGTATTTAAAAAAATAAGTTAAACAAAAAAGCCATTTTCTTTTTCAGAATTTGAGAAATATCAGGGCCACAATGTCATTGGGCAGTCTTATTTTTGGGGGCCGCCATGTGACTTGGAGCCGCCCAGTGACATTGCGGCTCATATATAGAGAGAGGTTAATATCAAATTGATTGTTTCTGAAGTTCTGTGTAACTAAATCTTTTTCAATTTTCAAAGTCCAAAAAAGTCGATCCAAACTATTAGATGTGATATATATATTAAAATGTGCTTGGAGACAAATGTTTACATTTTTTGAATTTTATTACACTTTATTAAGCCACTTTGAAAATCGCTAATCAAATGGTGGCTTAACCAAACAGCAAAACCAGATTGGACCATTGGATCAGCGATTTTCAATACGACTTAATAAATAGTAAAACAATTCAAAAAAAATATAAAATTTGGTCTCTAAGCATATTTTAATATAGAAATCACATCTAACGGTTTGGATCGACTTTTTAGACTTTAAAAATTGAAAAACGACTTAGTTGCACGGGACCTTATGAACAATCGATTTGATATTAGCCACTCTCTATCTATATATATATTCTAAAACATAAATTATTATTTTTATAGTTTATTTATTTTATTTATTTGTTATTTTGTTTTAAATGTTGTCTATTGGATATGTCGTGTATTTTTAAAATATCGTTCGTTTGTCGGATTGAAATTCTGATTGTGTCATTTAATTTTAAAATAATGGTCGTTTGAAATGTCGTTTGTATATGAAGAAATAATGATATAAACAACAACATAAATAAACAACATCGCAACAAAACAAATAAATAACAAAACAATAAAATAAATAAGTCACAATGTCTGACTAAACATCTAATAAGTCACAACATCCATCAAAATACCTAACAAAGTATAAATGAAAACCTACAGGTCTGGACTAAATACCGTCTTTGGCTTCTTCTTCTTGAACCCCCTACCCCGCTTGGAGAGTGGTGTCTCGTCTACCTCGTCTGAGTCGTCCTCTTCATCGACATCCTCCGCATGAACCTGCTCGTCATGAACCTCCTCAATCTCAGATGTCTGGACTCCAGGACCGAAAATCGTAGTCTATCCAGACTCACCCTGCGTGAATAAATACGCATGCCTAGCAATCGGGTCATCGAGTGAAGGGTACGCGCTGGGACCTGGGAGGATATGATGCCTAGCTACTGTGCGGAGGAATTAGGAAACTCCGGGAAGGGTTCTATTTGAACATAGTCCGGTTGATAGGCAAGAGGTACCGACTGAGTCGAACTGCACCCCAGAGAATACAGTCAATCTCCCTCTGTTCTAAAGTCTACCGAGATGTTGTAATGCGGCAGCTCCTCCTCATCACCCTGCAGTTACTTACAAATTAGTTAATCGAGAATTTTGGAATAAAAATCACAATTAGGTATTTTAAATAATACTATACCTGGGCATATGAGTAGGCATGACTGGGTTTGCGGCTCAGCGCAATGTCTCTGCACCTCCGTCAAACGCCTGACTGACTGTCTCAACGTTCTGGACACCATGGAACAACGTCTTGTTGCTAGCGTACCGAACATAAATATTAGGCTCATCAGATATGTCATCAGTCTGATCACACGAGCCCACTCCAACGCATCTGAGTAAAGAGTAGAGGCGCAACCTGCACCCACAGACGCATACTATGGGTACATTGTACTTGAGGATGACTTTTCTGGGCCTCTTCCAGCCCTTTGTTGTGACCATCATTGTCGTTATGGTGCAAACTCTTCACCAAATATAAGGCCTGCCAAAAAAATTATATAAATGTTGTATAAATACAAATATTATCATATTTTTATTAGAAATTTAAAATCCTGCGGGGATAATACTATGGATCTGTCCTTTCTGCTGATATCTCAGCCTCGGTAGGTTGTCAGCGATACACCCCTCAATAATCTTTATATGGTTTGCATGAATTACAAAAATGTTAGATATTACAATCAGAAAACGATAGTGAAGAATTAAATTAAATACAAAATTCTTACATGGACGTGGTATCCATGGAGGCATGGAATAGTCATGGAAAAATTCTTACTCAGGATCACAAATTCATGATTACAGTCAGATTCTCAAACTGCTCACGGAAGAATGTGATAACTACAGAGAAAAGGGGGTTTGTTTTGTCGCGTTGTTATTATTATTATTATTATTTTTTTTGTTTGTATCATTATTTTACAAATGACATTTCAAAGGACTAATATTTTAAAATTAAACGACACAATAAGAATTTTGATCCGACAAACAAACAATATTTTAAAAGTACACAATATATCCAATAAATAATATTTAAAAACAAAATAACAAATAAAAAAAATAAATAAATTATAAAAAAACAATTTATGTTTTAAAAACCGCAATGTCACTAGGTGGCTTCATCTTTGGAGCCGCTTAACAACGCCGAATAGGGTCGTCTAATGACATTGCGACTTGATATTTTTCAAATTCCGGCAAAAAGATGTTTTTTTTTGGAATATGGTAATAATACAAATTTCGGAAACGCCGCCAAATTACTGAGAATGATTCCAAAATTTAATCTTTAAAATCTGTTGCAACTCACTCTGCATATTAACGATGGATGACATCTAGTGTCATTGGATTCTATGGTAGCAGATCGAACCTTCCCTGAGAAATTATTACAACCGTGCATTTTTTGAATTTCAAATTATCAAAGTTAAATAAAAAATAAAAATATTTTACCAAGTTTTTGAAGATATTTATCCAGAGTTAGGTTAAAATACATCATAAGTTTCGTTCTTTAATCAATCCTCACATTCTTATCTTTATTTTTAAAGTATAAATAGTCAATCCGAACCACTCAACATAACGTCCATATTTAAAAAAATTTGGGGAGCAAATTATATATATTGGACAATTTTACTATTTTTTAAAATAGTTACAAAATTATTGTTTTTGAATGGTTCAAAGTCTTTTAAAAAATAGTAATTTTATATCTATAAGAAAAATAGTAAAAAAGTAAATTTTTTTTTTATTCTGCAAGCACATTTTAAATATATTTACCGTACGAACTTGTGAAAATAAAAAGGCAAAACATATTGGATAAAAAATAATGAGATATTTTAACCTTATTCATTTACCAATGTAAATTCGATTTACTGTAACTAAAATAACCGAACCATATTACGAAACGAATGTAGTGGCCCAGGCCCCAGAGATGATTCTGACATGCACAGAATTGGATACCGCAATTAGCGGTCATCATTTCAGCTTCAGCTTATCAGCTAGCATTGCGGTACTAGACAATACTTAATCATTCAAATGGGACAAATTTTTGTTAACGCTGACCGTTTTTGAATTTTGCCGTATGGTTTTTTTTTTTTTTTCTTCTAACTCAGCTCGATATTTTTTATTGACATGGTTAATACTTAATACTAATAGTAATAGTATGGACAATGACATGGCCATTGCCTTTGTTTTTGAAAGATTTATATTTATTAGTATTGAAATGCAAGGTCTACATCGGTCTTTATGTCTTTAAAATTTGTGGGGCTTTCAAAAATCCCGTGAACCTCATCTCACTTTTATTGGCCCGCCACACCATGCGGCATGTCGATACAAGTCACAGACAATCTGGATTTATCAACCGAAACAGATTGTACAGGGACCAACCGGGGCCCATTTATTTTGTAATTGGGCCGAAACGTCAACAGGCTCCAGAAAAAAAAAAAAAGGGTTGCTTTTATTTTGCTTAATTCTTTGTCTTGTCGTCTGCTTTTCTTTCTTTCTTTCTTTTGTTTTTAATTTTTTATCCTTGCTGTTAAATCTCTCATGCACAGAGATGCCCCGACCAGGATATATAAAACGACACTGTTATTTCAACGCTTTCACATGCAAGAGAATGATCTCTGTCTGTGAAATGCGGTTAATTTCGGATTCCTTTTTTTACATCTTTTTGAGGCCTTGTATTCACCAAAAGGAATTCAGTACAACATCTTGGCACAGAGTCACAGGCTATATTCTTGAAAAAAATTGTATCTTGAATAAAAAGAAATACATTGACAGCAATATAACAATGACAATGCCTATCTGAATCTTTCTTAATTATTTGCGGTAAAACTGTAAAAGTGAATCGAAACCCAAAATTAACGGGTACAAATATTGACAAAGCTAGTTTGACTTTATACAGTGCACTAACAATGAAATCAAACAAATAAATGTATACGTCTGATACGCTGCATGAAGAAAAACCAGCTCTGTCAATATAGCCAAAACTAACTTCCAACTTTCAAGTGAGGTCAACTTTACTATAGTTAAAAGGACTT
The DNA here is from genome assembly GCA_964058825.1 of Carex arenaria. Classification (NCBI taxonomy): domain Eukaryota; kingdom Viridiplantae; phylum Streptophyta; class Magnoliopsida; order Poales; family Cyperaceae; genus Carex; species Carex arenaria. The sequence goes on along the minus strand of CAXKVW010000487.1, from coordinate 58,366 downwards.
GAAGTGGGCCCAGCGAGGATGGAATAGAAACAGATGCTGCTTGCCTGCTTCTGTTAATTTCTACATATAAGTTTTGTCTTGTCTTATGTCTACAACCCCGCCTTTATTTTTATTTTTGTCAAAGTTCTTTATTCTCAAAGCAACAACCCAATGGAATCCGCATTAATATTATCATACACTTTTCAACTAACAAAGTTCCCCTTCTTTAATTTCAATCTAAACCTATTTAAAATTTGAAGTCGTCTTTAGATAGGAAGTTAAAGCTACAGGAATTTTCCGTCTTTTATTTCCCTTTTAGTATTTGGAATATTTTATGTACGCCAACAAACTTGAAATTTCTAAATTTCAAACTTACATATGTCAGTATATATATGTCAAAAACTTAACCTAAGCTCCAACAATTAATATACTATAAAATTCCAAAAGGTGAAAAAGAAAGGAAAAGTACATAGTGATAATTCACACAACAGTAACCTAATATACAGTCTCGCCTATCAACTAAAATTCAAAGATTATGCACAATTACCAAAAAAAAAAACAGAGAGAGAAAAAAGAAGGAAGAAGAAAGTACAACAACATAATTCACAGCACTACCTTAGAACAAAGTTGTTTTCAATCTTTTGTTCTTATAATTGTAATACTACCTGTTCCTCTAGTTTGAATCCTCAAGATACTGGCGACCGACTTCCCTGACAAGCTGGGCCCGCCGAATGACACCGTGGGACCGCATGCGAATTCCCCAACTGGATGCCGGACTGGTCGAGCTGGTCTTGTAAGAATTTTCTTATTAATGTCATCAAGTGTTACATCTCCTTGTAATCCAGCTGGTTTCACCGCCACGAATGGATGAACTACGCTGATCTGCCTTTTTTTCTTATTGCCTAGATACAATTACAACAAACTTTCCATAACATATAGTATATAAAAGATTCGATTAATTAGGGTATTTTTTTCTGGTGCTTATATATATATACCTTTTGGTGACAAGATAAGAAAATTATGCCTAAATGAAGGAGACGATGGTTTTGATTCGGTACTCAAATTATTTGATTCTGTACTATTTAGCTCTACATTGTGATGTGCTGCTGGTTGTGGGGGCAAAATAGGGCTTTCATCTGTAGTTTGAAAGTAGCAGAAAAAAGTTAAGTCAAAGTAAAATATTAATGTTACAAGTTAACAAATAAAGTAAGCATATTGGAAGCATATATGAATAAGAGAGATGCACAGTCAATTTTTTTCACCTGATATAACTGTGTTTTCTGGAGTAACGCAATTCAAAATGTTTGGTGGATCATTTGAACTTGAATCCCAAAAATCCTGCATTATTTGTGGAAGTTGTTATGACTTATGACCCGCTAAATAATTATAATGTAGTTGGAATCATGGATAAATATTTAGACTACTAATTAATTACTTGAAAAAGATGATGCAGATCTTCATAATCAGCCATGTTAGGTTCATAAAGAGCAGAGAATTCAAATTCTTTTCTTCTTCTTTTGCAATTCTCACTTGAGTTTGCGAATGCATCTTGCAAATACCCAATTGATGCATCAGAGCATGATGGAGACTCCATACCTAATTATTCATAGAAAGCTCAATTCAACTAGAAAAAAAGATAGAAAAACAGAATATAATATAGGGAGATAGAATGAGAAAGAGAAGATATTGATCTTACTAGATGATATGATGTCATGAAAATCAGAAAAACCAAAGGAGAATTGATCCAAATCAAGCAAGGATTGGTGAGAGGAGAGAAAAGAAGTAGTGTCTAAAGCCATCATGTCTGTGTCTCTTTATGTTGTCTAGTTTTGCGCAAAGAGAGTTTGATTCAGGAGCTGAGATACAAGTTCTCTTAAATAGAACTATAGAAGAGAGGGATTAGCTGTTTGGCCTGGCGGTAAAAGTTAAAAACAGTTTTTGTCCCCTGAGTTATGACTACGTTACAATTTTTTTTTTCATGCAGTAGATAAATTTGTAAATAGTTCACATTTAACAATTGTTAAATATGTTCATATTTTTATATATTAATATCGATCTTATATAAATTAAAAAATTGTTATAAGATTCATACTTAACTAATAAAAGTAAATAAGATTCACACTAAATTAATTTGCTTTAATTTAAAAAATAACCCTCAAAAATCTTGAAATTATGTATTTTCTTTCTAAAATTCATAATATCATATTTACCCTTCTAAATTTCAAAAACTCACAAACTTACCGATTTTAGTGCCTTTTTTTTTATTAGAATTCATTTTAATTTTATAAAGTACCTATTTGATTTTTTATTAAAAAATATGTAGCAAGTGTAAAAGACTTAATTGATCAATTTGCATGGGCAAATGGTTCATTCTCTACTTATCATGCATGCACAGTTACATTTAGATATGCGCTTGTGTGTGCATCACAAGTAGGAAAATGAATTATTTGTCCTCACAAACATGCTAATTAGAAGACTGATATTTTTACACAAGCTATATATTTTATATATTTTTAAAAAGAGTAAAATAAGAACTTCATAAATTTAAAATGAATTTTAATAAAAAATAAAACAAATTAGATAAATTTGTGAGTTTTTGAAATTTAAAAGGATAAATATGATATATGAATTTTAGGAGGGAAAGTATGTAATTTACAAAAAAAAATTGAATGGTGTATATAAAATTCGAGTAGAACTTGGGTGTTCATAAGTTCACCAAGTTCCTTTTGTGAATTCAACTCTAAAAGCTTCAAACGACGAATCCAAACTGTTGAAACCCATCTATCTTAGGAGCGATGCATCTACATGCAAAAATTTAAAACTTTCGAATTAATTTAGTATAAAGTCAAGTAGTCAAAATTAGAAGGTTTATAAATTAATTTTAATGAATTTATTTTTTGAACATTTTCTGACCACTTGACTCTATACAAAATTAATTTTTTTTTCGCATGTAGACGCAATCACTAGTAAGATAGATAGATTTCAACAGTTCGAATTCACCATCTGAAGTCAATCCTATAGATTTAAAGTTGAATTTACGGAGGACCTTGATGAACTTAATTATGAACACAACCGTAGTTCTACTCCATAAAATTCCTGAACAATTTATACATATTTAATACTTTCAAGAGTAGAACTAGGGTGTTGCTAAGTTCTTCAAATCTCTTTGTAAACTCCACTCTAGAATTTATCAGATTAATTTCAAATGGCGAATCTGAATCATTGAAATCTGTCTATCTTATGAGTAATGCGTCTACATACAAAAAAATGTTCAACAAATAAATGCATTAAAATTAATTTATGAACCTTCTAATTTTAACCGCTTGACTTTATACTAAATTAATGTGAAAGTTCTAAATTTTTTATATGTAGACGCATGACTCATAAAGTAGACATATTTCAACGATTCAAATTCATCATTTGAAGTCAATCCAATAAATTTTAGAGTTCGATCTCACAAATTTTTTTGATAAACTTAAAAACACCCTGGTTCTACTCCACTTTCAACCATTTTATAGGTTAAATTCTGCTCCGGCACATCAAATTGAATGCAGATGCTTGTGTGAGTCCTCTTCAGTTTACAATTTCACAGATATCCATCATATCCTTGTCATTTCATTTCTAAATGATGCAAGTTAATAAATTTTTTACTTTGTTCTGACTGAATGCAGACTAGGTCCCTAGTGTATTTAGATATAATTTTAATGATTTTTAATGTGAATATAACTAGTTTTAAATATTTTATGAAGAAATGTGTAAGATTTTGTGATTTCGATAGACACATCACATATTCAAATTAATAATTTTAATGGAAAAATTTCAAATAGTAATGATTTTATGGATAGCCCGCAATTATTGCCTAAGTTATATTGTCAACAAATTTGTTTGATTATCATGACAATTGACACAAATTATAAATATGTTGTGTATGGTTTAGATAAATAAAATTATTGTCCATCACAATATCTAAAAAACTATAAAGATGCAGTTTATTAACACTTGATTGGTGACAAAAAATTTCAATTTCAATCAAATTTGATAAGTGTTCCGTCTAAATGATAAAAAATACACATACAATTTTAGTTTCCAATATGATTCATTATATTTGGTTCAAATTATATTTTCAATTTATATAGTTGCCCGTGATTTTTTATTTTATTTTGATCGATAATTTCAATTTATATAGTACAAAGATTTTGTTACATTTACTGGGTGGTTAAAGATTTAAAAAGATTTTACCATTGCAAAAAAAAGTTAAAGGTACAAGAAAATGAAACTTTAATTGCTCTCTTTATTCCTCTGTTTCTTTTCTGATTCAAGGACACCGGTTTTATAATTAATTTTGATTTTTTATCGAGTCTTACAATATTGACTGGGTTATCATTTCTATTTTCTCGCATACTTTGATCAGTTAGTGGGATTTGCACAGTTAAAACAGCCTTAAACGTTTGCAAAATCCAATAAGTTAGTGTTCTACTGATATTAATTAAAGTATGTCTGTCTAGTTTGCAGTGCTTACACTGAAATATTCATTTTCAGTAACATTTTTCTTAACAGACTACTTACTTTTTTATTTTTTTTTAATAAAAGCTGAAATGAGTACTTTAGAAATTTAAAATGAATATAAAGAAAAAAAAGACAATAAATTGAGTAAATTTGTGAGTTTTTAAAATTAAAATAAGAAATATGATATAATGAATTTTAGATAACAAATACTCATTTTTGAAGGTTTTTGAAGGGCACACATGAAATTGTCCCTTAATTGAATTTTCTCTGTTTAGTTTGCATTGAATAGAGGGATTTATATCACCTGCATTAATGCACCGTTTGAGTTTAAATCCATCAGTTTGTTACATATTAGTACCAATATCTTAAAAAACCCTGTGCATTACATGTGTGAGCCGGTTGGTCTAAATTCTGATGGAATAGCGGATTGGGACTCAAGAATTAGTCTTTGATCTAGTGGTAAATGCACATGGTCTCTATATGGGAGATTATGGGTTCGAAATCCAGATAAGAGAAATTATTTATTATAATAACAAGGATATTAAATAATTGGGTGGCTTGAACTCCGACTTTACTAAAAAAAATAGCAGATTGGGACTCGTGCGTAGACTGAAGCATCCAGTTCCAGTAACCATTATGTTTGGACAAATTTGCTTTTAGATTGAATTTCTAGAATACCTTATTTTTCTAAGAAAAGATTAACGCCATTTATTTAATTTATCATTTTTATGCATTCTTCGATCCATGTCTCTTATAATCGCATTCTTTTGGCAAAGTAGAATATACTATGGTTTGACCAAAAGAAGAATAATTGTAAAATAGAGAGAGAAAGAGATAAAGATGAAGAGAAGGTGAGCATTGACCCACAAACATTTTGAGTAAATTAACAAAGTTGAATGCGTAACAAAGAAGAGATCTTTGTGGTGCTCTCTTTTAGGCCCAGTTAAGTCACGGTGATGGGTCCTTAGAAACTCACTTTGGATCTCTTATAGAATTCAGTGCCTTCGTTTCAAACAATAATTTTTTTTTTTCTTTTTTTGAATTATTTCACTCACAATTTCGTTTGGACTCGTACTAACCAAGGGACGAAGGTGCAGCACTGCAGCAGGTTTGAACTATCAAAAATATATATAACTAAATGTAAATTACGTATAATTTTTTTTATCGAATTTAATGATTGTTAAAAAATTAGGTATAAATTTTGCTTAAAAAAGTTTGCGGAATTATAAAGCTTCTGAGCTTGAAACAGGCTTAATGGTGTGCGATGGTAGAGGAGAAAGGGAAGACGAGAGGAGGAGTGATCGGATCTGACTGCATCATGTTTATATGTTTTAGCATATTAAATTTTAAATTTTGAGGGAGAGAGCTAAGAGGCAGAAAAATAAAGATGACGTGAATTCCTTATACAAACTATTTAAATTTTAGTAACTTTAAATCCAAGTATCTCTTTACCCTGCTCCTTCCTCATTTGGGTCTAGATCTTCTAAAGTAATTCAATTTTTGGATTTTGGATCATGATGGTCTGATTCAAATCTGCCACTCGGAATGTGTGCACTCCACTTTGAGATAAATTGTCACATATTCAAATCGAACAATCCCGATCCAAAACCCAAAAATTCAAAAATTCTTATGGATATAGATTGTTGTAAATTAATTTGTGAGTTCATATATCCATGAAATTTTATCTCACATAATCGTGTTTATAACAGCATATATATCTTCAACTCATTTATTAATCTGTTGCTTCTGATTACAAAATCAAATTTATAGTTGTTGTATAATAAATAACTTATAATTCGCTCTCTTATGAGACACGTACGTACTAACTTAGAATTTAACCAATTAATGGCTTTAAAGTGTGAAAAAAAAAATCTGTGCATTCTCCACATAAAGACGGTATTCCTTGACATTCCATCATTCTATATCCTTCTTTAGCGAGTTCAAATGTTCTCTCCAGGAGAAGGGTAGGTCGGATGTTCATCGTACTAAAATTTGAGTTCCATAGATGGCACAATTTCGTTAGATTTGCTTCTAGATTTTTGTGCGCTTGATCCACACGAATAATGAAGTGGGGTTGCCCAAATATTAATATAGGAACGCATGAATCTTAAAGTGAATAAGACGGAAGCATCAAACTCTAATTAATTAGAGTCTAATGAGCATTACACCTTTCTTTTTTCCATCGTGGTTTTTTTTTCTTGTCACCTGATTGGGAAATTAATTAATAAGATGTTGTTAAATTGTTAGTTGGTATAAACTATATATGCATCCAATTCACATTTCTCAAAACATATGAAATACATTAATTGTTTTGCAACCTCCACCATACATTTAAATCACATTACACAGAAACAATTTTTGTTAGCTTATTGAGTATGGTACCATTAAGAACTATTTCGTAATCATTACTCTATTAGTAATTGATAAATATTAAATTATAGAGTAGAACTAGTGTGTTCTTGAGCTCACCGGTCTTTTTGGTTAGCTTAACTCTACAACTTATCAGATTGACTTCAAATGACTAATCTAAACTGTGGAAACTGATATAGTTCACAAGTATTGCGTTTACATGTCAATTTTATAATTTTGGAATTAATTTAATATAAAATCAAGCATGTAAAAAACAATACAAAAAATGAATGTATTAAAATCAATTTATAAATCTTGTTTTTTTACTGCTTGACTTTATATTATATTAATTCAAAATTTATAAATGAGACATGTAAATATCAAGTAGATAAGTTTTGCCGGTTTGAAGTGAAATGCCCAAACTAAGTACCCTACTTCCTTCCCCATTTGTTTAGTGAACAAAAAGTTGAAGACAATTTTTAGCTTGGGCACATTTTTATTTTAAAGGGAGATATTTGGTAGGGGGTACCCACTACCCAGCTTTGCAGTAGTATGATTTATTATACAAGTCTTTGCCAGCTTGAAGGTGAAACTGAAATTCAGAACTGCTCCTGTGGTATTTTGAGTTTTGATGGTTCAAATACTATAATAGATGTTTTAATTGGGGTAATGTAATTATCTTTTTGTTTTTTGGGTATCCGTTGTATTTCTGAAGTGCCACCTTTGCTCTCTTTTGATGTGCACAGTTTTACAGTCCTGGCCAAATTAGATGTAACTTATCTAGATCTTTCGTAAGGATGACATTTATTGTACTATTGTGATTTTTAGATGCGGTTGAACCATATGGTTATTGTACTTCTGAAATTTATTTACAAGTCGGTTATGTAGATGCAATTTTCATATTTCCTTTACTTTTTATGCAGTCTAATACCATGCTTCCAAGCGTGTTAAATTGTGCTCTTAATTGCATTTTTGCGCATTCAAACTTTTAGAAGTGATCGATGCAATTATAATTTTCTCCAAATATTCTTTATTACTCCAAAGCAGGTTATGAGAAGTACTACACCGCAATTTGGCATTTCTAAGAATTGTGTGGCACTGTTTTGAAAATCTGAGTTAGTATTGCAAAACTTTGCATCTGGTCATGTAAATTCCTCAGTAAACCATAGAGCAGAGGGACTGCAACTCACAACCGCTGGAAGGATGCAGTTGTTATTAAGGCTATTTTCAAAAGTTCTGGAGAATTTAGTACATAATACTATCATGTAAATTACCAAGCTTAGTGGGAGTTAATTAAAAAAGGCAGGTGCATTTCTGTGCTCAATTTGACTAAGGTCTTCCGAAATACACATCCAAAAATTATTTATGCGGTTACCAAGCCTATTAGTACAGTAATGCCAATTTTTTGGCATCTATATAGTCATCACTTGCTCCTCCCCAATTCATTTTTATGGTTTTTGATGTCTCAACTAACCCTCAATTAATTCATACCCCAAATAAACAAACCAAAACATTGAAAAGAAGAACAAAACCTCATGGTATTTACCTTGTAAGTAATTCGGAAGAGAACCGGTATTTTGTGCTGATGAACAAACCATGACAGTATCAGACGGAATCTTACTCTCTGTAGCTCTTTATATCTTCATCACATCTGCTTTCAGGACATGGCGAGCTTCCTATAGGTGATGCGATTTGCAAAGGTTCAAACATCATCTCTAAATTTTTGTTCTAAGACATGTCACCATCTCAAAACAACTCAAATCATCCCTGTTTTTAGACTACCAGTAAAATAATTAAGGGTAAACTGTAATGTACCAAGCCTCAGATGAAAAAAAACTCGTCAAAACATGATTTATAGGCTATTTTAATAAGAACGTACAAACCAAAATTACATGTACAACTCTACACGATGGAATTTGATCCACAAACTCATCACCAGAAAAAGTGAATAATTTTACTTCTGTGGCCACTCCCCAAGGAAGGGAAAATTCTATCGGATTTTATACAATTCAGGCTACATTCAATAGAAACTGAAAAAAAAACTGCAATCTACACCTACCTTAATTTAAGCTTTGTACAGCATGCCAATCTCTAGACTCTGTAAAAGCGGGACCCCCAGAGAAGGCAGTGCTGACCTACAATTGCTATGTAAAAACTCATAAAACCCAAGCAGCACCTTATCTGACCACCCAACATCTTTGCCGATATAAAACCTAGTCTTACCTCTCACATGCACAACTCCAACTGATATTGCCTCCTGCAATTGCATGATTTCCTCTTCAATACGACAATCCTCCAATAACCCCTCACGGTTCCTCTCCAAGTAATTTTTCAATCCACGCGTAACTTGAGTTACAAAGTCATCTCCTTCGGGGTTACGTAAGTCAGCATATCCATACTGAATTACACATCCATAAATCCCTCTGATTCCAAGCCGTCTAAATATCATCCTCTCATTTGGCGCCACCTTAGCAACCAACAAATACCTAAGCGTCGTGAAAACCGTGACCTTGTGGAGAGACTTCATGTTATGTATGTAGTGCCCAAGTATTGGGGTCAGCCCGTCTTGAATATTGGTGTAGAAGAAACACAGACCCGGGACCCGTTGTACGTCACGTTGTGACAAGAGGTCAGAGAGGCACTCCAGTGTTATTTTATTCGTCATTTCATATTCTACCTTTCTTTGCCTACCATAATACCAACCAAACATGATAAATGCGAGGATTATAGAGACCGCAAATGGAAGCCAGCCTCCTTCGACAAATTTGATCATGACAGCAGATACGTAGGTACCTTCTAGAACGAAGAACACAACGAAATATAATCCCGCAAGGAAGAGAGGGGTTCTCCAAACTATGATCATAACTAGGGTTATCAAAATTGTAGTTATGAACATAACGAGAATCACCACAATACCTACATACATCAAGAAATTGTCATTTTGTCAGTACTGCAATAGCAATAGCATTTGTTTAGTATGGTTCTTATAATCCTGTGTCTGCACAGAAAACCAATTTTTTTTTTTGGATTATACACAAGCAGATAATACTCAAATGATCACAATAAAGTTTAAATCAAGCATAAATAACTAAGTTGTTAATTTGTACATAGCTTATTAACAGGTTCATGCAAACATGCAAATCAACATAAACTTCAACCTCCTTGGTTATGTTTCAATTTGCGCTTAGAAAATCTGAGGCTCATAGGGTAAGGGCAAAGTTGTCAACATTTACCAACTGTAACTTTCTAATCAAACGTAAACTACTTTTCAGGGTAGCAGCAGCACGGGCAAATGCTGGTAAAATTTGCAAGAATAATAAATAAAGTTAATTTTCTATATGCCCTTCAAAACTACAATTTCTTATTTCTTCTCGAACTCTTTATTATATTGTATTTTCCCTTCAACTCTTATTTCTCTTACATATTTTGCCTAGGAACAAAAATAAATAAAATTAATACGGGTTGAACTGCACAATTGACGAAACTAACCTTATTAGTTTCCTTTCATTGATTGCGTGTTTTTCTACTTGATAGCTGCTATTACGTATTTCAAAAGAGAGATACATTTGGCAGCCACCGCTATCAATAAGGTTAGTTTTGTCAATTTATATAGATAGGCAGTAAGTTTGTGCATCTCAACTACTGTTAATTTTATTTTGTTGATTCTAAGGAAAAATATGAAAGACAAAAAAGAGTTGAAGGGCAAATACAATATATTAAAGAGTTCGAGGAGAAATAAGAATTTAATGTAGTCTTGAAGGGCATATAGAAAATTAACCCTAACAAATAAGTTTGGTTTGATTTGCAACGAAGAAACAAAGAATTAATAAATGACGTACCAAATGCATTTCCAATATCTTTCCCATCACCGAATCCTAGCACAACAGCGACACATAGAAACATAAGGATGTAATTAATTTCAGGTGAGTACACCTGTCCTTCATTGCTTTGAGAAGTGTGCACCACCTTGACCCGGGGGAAGTAACCGAGCACTACCGCTTGTTTGATCACTGAAAAACTTGCCGATATAAGAGACTGGCTGGCGACAATGGCAGCTAATGTTGCAATAACAAACATTGGCCAGTAAACAGGCCCCGGGACAAACTTGTAGAATCCATCTCCAAAGTCATTGAGGTTCTTTATTAGGTATGCGGTTTGACCCGCATAGGTAAGAATGAGAGACGGATATATGGTGAAGAGAAATGTTATCTGCACAAAAGAAATTTATTTTTTTGAGAAAATTAAAAAAATTCTCTGGTACGTAAACTCTTTGGAAGCTTGGACTTGGCGAAGTGTATTTTAAAATAAGCTAATATATACATGTGATCTGTAAGAGGCAGTAGACATGATTAAAATAATTTCCAAGTAATGCATCCAAAAGAAGAATTTAACATGTAATTAAAATTTCACGGTAGGGAAACCTGAATGGACCTCTTGTTGAAATGACCAAGATCAGCAAACATAGCTTCAGCACCTGTAAGGGCAAAAATATATATTAGTACAACAAGAAAAATATTAGAACAAAATTTTACTGACTATAATGAATTAATTTAAAGAACATTGTGATTTGCCATACCTGTGATGCATAAAACTGTACCGCCAAGCAACTGCCAGCCCGATTTTGTATTTCTAAGAAAGAAGCTGACTATGTAATGGGGTGAAACAGCTTTAAATATTTGAGGGTAATATCGTAAAATGCTGTATATGCCGATCATAGGGGTAGTCAAAGTCCAGGAAGCCATTATAGGAGCGAACATAAAGCTTACACGCGATGTTCCAAACTTTTGTACTAGGAAAAGAGCAATAAGGATTGTGGCTGACAAGATCTCGACCGCAACTGTTGAAATATTTTTAAAAGTTTAGATGAGTTTGCAAAATTAAATATGATGCAAATCTGTGGAGTTTTAAAACTGTATAAATGATTTGATTCTCTATGCTTAGTTCAGCTTTACAGTTTTCCTGAAACTTATCCCAACAAAATGCTTCTAGCTGGTATACAACCTGACAGTTTGTAGAATACCAGTACAGTATTGTCTAGTTCTAGATTATGCTGAGTTGGGACTCTTTATTCTCAATTATTTTATTCATGCTGTTTGGCGCCTTAACTTATCCTCAATTAATTAAATACAAAGCAAGAAAAAGAAAATCAAAGTGGACAAAATAACGGTCTGGTTAAAAATTGGCAGGTAGAACTCAGGACAAATACATGTTGACGAAAACAATGATTATAACTGTTAAATTACAATAATAAATAATAATAGGGATGATGTTGATAAAATTACTACAATATAATTATGATGATTACCTTTGCCAAAGGTCGGAAAGGGCACTCGTATTCCATCCATTGCAGATAGCACTGCCATAATTCACAATTATACATAATACATAAGACCCAAAAGGAAAATGGCATATTCACAAAAAATAAAGAATGAAATAATACCAGAAATGGCAGGTGTGAGAATGCCATCTCCAATGAGCATGCACATGCCCAATATAGCGACAAATAGCAGCATTCTCCTCGCAAATATGCTTCGTTCTAGAAACTTCTCTAGCTTGCCTTGTTTATTTGGATCCAAATTCGATGGGCCATTGCACAAGATTTCTCTTGGATTTGTATTTCTTGACGAAAGAATGCCAATGTTAGCATGTCGACAGAGTAGAGAATACAGGGCTAAAGTTCCACCTGAATTTAAGTTTTTGTAGAGAATATTTAGCAATAACTTCTGAATGGTATTATAAACTATTGAGTTATTCCATATACATAATGCAATATTTTCAGAAACAGCATTTGCTTGTATAAAATTTGGGAAAATGCAAGTAAACGTCTTGGTTGTCTTTCCTTCCCAGCTTAATAGAACGTGAAAATTAGCTCTCCCTTGTGGTAGTAAAAAAAACTGTGGAAACTACCAGGTTTCTCCTCAGAAACCCAAAAAACTGTAACCGAATATGGTTAATGAAATGAGGGCTTGACCCTTATTGTTTACTCAAAAACAACTGAGGAAACATTAACAGTTTAATATTTTTCAGGAAACAAGAGAAGAGTACACATAATATATATATTTTTTAGAGTATACACAAAACTTTGCAGAGTACTACGAGCAAACAGAATTTCTTTATTTGAGGGTTTGGATGGGTAGGCATGTCTACACAAAAAAAAAGTAGTTAACTGAACCACATGTAACATAAAAAAGAAAAGATGTTACCACCTCAATTTGTAGAATTATGGCACCAGAATATCGCCTTTCTGGAGAAATATTTACGTAATTTGGGTCCCTTAGTAAGAGCTTTGTCAAATTTTATCACAAGTTGCTTATATATCATCATGAAAAGTCAGCACATAATTTTCTAATGGACAATATCATATGGACAAAATAGACATGATTTTAGTGGTCCTGGTTAGTTCACAAAAGGTGTCTCACATGCTAAAACTAAGGTATCTCTATTCCATTACAGTGACAATTCCATAATAAAATTGAAAGCACCCCTGCCATGGGAGACTTATATATATATTTTCTTTTGCCCAAACATAACAAATAATACAAGTACAATCTTCATACAAAAAATCATAATCATGGATGTACCTTGGTATAACCTATCTTCTTATTATGAAAGTAATCAGTGTCTGCTAAGTTATAGAACACTGGTTCAATAACGTAACAACAAATGACTTTGTGGTACTAAAGAACTTTCAAATTAGTTAATTTATAAGGCTTCATAAGTGCTTGGGTGATACCACTCCAAGGCCTAGTTCCTATGAAACTAGGGGTGGAGCTAGACTTTCAAGATATAGGGGTCAAACATACCTTGGGGGTCAGTCATATAAAATTTCATACTGAGTATGGGGTCAATTTTACAGTCCCCATGGTATTTTACTCTAAACTATATAGAAATCATATATAAGCACAGAAATTTTGTAATGGGGATCAATTGACCCCTATTCGCTCCATTGAGATCCCTCCCAGCATGAAACAACAAGGAACTGGCTTGACAGATGGGAAACGTGGAAAAGACCATTGACTTGGAAACCAGAAAGGAAAAATAGATAAAAGAAATCAAATTAAGAGAGAATACAAAAGGATAATATAAAGTACCTTCACCATGGTCATCAGCATTAAGCACAATACAAACATACTTAACAACACCAATCATAGTTAGAGTCCAGAACATAATGCTATAAATTCCCAAATAATCCGCCTCAGTCGGTGAGATCAAGTTCATTGAAGGGTAAACATAGAGAGGTGAAGTAACGAGCCCACCAAAAACAACGCCTAGTGTTTTATAAGCAAGGATTATGTCGCTCCATCCAATGCCCTTTTTGACAAAAGGATTAAGTAACAAATTATTAGACCAAGAAATGAAGGTTGTTTTGACGGGGTTATGTTGAAGAAATAATTTTGCATAGTTACTGAAAGGAACTAATTAAGAGCTCCTTCACAATCTCCGTAAAAAAGCTGAAAGGTTTCACTTGCACTAGCTAAAAAGTAAAATCAGAGAGATATATCTTTGAAGCAACAATTACTTATTCATAATATAATATAGTGCGGCGTCAAATTAGAATGAAATAATTAGAGGTGCCTAATTGTAAATGTTAGGTAAGGAACTAAGGATTGTGTTCTTTTTAACCAGCCAAAAATAGCAAATATATGACAAATATTCAATATAAAACAATACGACGCTGGAATAATTCCCCTCATCTAAGCTCCAAAAATGCTAATTTACTTGTATAGGAAAAATCAATAAAAGTGAAGTAAAATCACTCACATTCTTCTTCGATTGGCAAGTCGGGTTGTGATTAGCGTCGGAAAGATGACCTGGATAATCGCCATTGTGAGAGCACCGGTTCATCTCGAGGTCCATCGGGGAGTGCGAATGTGCGATGGAGAGAAGTGAGGCACGAGAGAGAGAAAGAGAGATGGAGGGATTTATATAGCGCGAAAAGGTTGGAGGCGGAACGGTGCGATTTGGTACAAATGTCAATCGCGAGAGAGGGACGTACAAGACTTGACTGACTTACGCTGTATCTGGTTCACACCACACGAGGTACAAAAAGAGGAGTTAAAAAGGGAATTTTTTTTTTTTTTTAAACCATAATTAAAAACATAAATACAATTTAGGGAATCAAATTTATTGTTGTTTTTTTTTTAAAATCATTAGCACCTAATAGACTATTTAGCAATATTATCAAAATTGGATCCGACATCGATCCGGTAAAACTTCAGATCATCTGTTCACTGATCAGACTAACGAGTTAATTGGTCCGACCGTTAATTTTTTAAATAGTTTTACTTGTTATATTTTAGATTATATACATATGAATGACCATGTATTTACATATTTTATATATTTATGGTGAAAATAGATATATTAATTTATGCACTTTGGTCATATTTGATTGTAGAGTAAAGTTAATGAGGATTAAATTGCTTACTTCACATTACTCTTCGTATTTTACATCTTGTTTGATAATTTATGTCATGGATTAAATTAATTAATATGAAAGAATATGATATTAGAAATGAACCCAAGTCTATAATAGTGGGACTTACAAGTGAAGTAAGTGTATAGTAAATTAATCCACCTTGAAATGTGAAGTAAGTGTGTAGTAAATTAATCCGAACAGAGTATTAGTGTTTAGTTCAGGTTTGCTGGCCTTCTTTAATTATTCTAATTTAGATATGCTTAAGTTATTTATATTTGATAGAAGCTTTAATTATGTTATAATTTAAATTATTAAAAATTAGTATCGACTAAAGAAAAATAAGATGAAAATAAATAAATAAATAATTGTTGATAGTAAGAATGTAGGAGAATCAACTCTTACGCTATCTAAAGATGTGATTTAAATATGGAGATTTAATTTCAGAGTTATGTCCAGTTAAACCAACCTAATTAATATGCATTTGATGAAATTATCTGTCTGAGTCAATTGATTTTTATTTATTTTCAATATTTCTACGCTTAGATATAATTTTCTATATAATATATAATAAAATATTTTAAATATTTTAAAATTTATTCTCCTTATAAACAAAATTATATAATTAACTTTGATATATATATTTATCAGAAATATAAAAATTTTATATAATTAATTTCAATATATATATATGAGGAGGGATCTGATTACCACAAAGTTATAACAATGATTTTTTTCATTTTCAAAGTCCAAATCGTCGATCCAAACCATTCAATATGATTATCTAAATAAAATATACTTCCAGATCAAATTTTATATTTTTAAAATTTTTTTTTACTATTATTAAGTATTTTACAAAAAACTAGTCAAATTCAGACCATTGAATTTTGTACCGATCTTAATAAATAGTAAAAAAAATTCAAAAAAATGTAAAATTTGATCGGGAAGCACATTTTATTTAGATAATTATGTTAAACGGTTTGAATCAACAATTTGGACTTTGAAAATGAAAAAAACTGTTGTTGTAACTTTATAGTAACTCAAAATTGTTGTAACTTGATTTCTCCTCTATATATATATATATATATATATATATATATATATTTGATCCTCGATAACTTAAAAAATCTGACTTCAACCCTAAAAATAATTGAGACCTATCCCTCAAGGCCTCAACCAAAGGACAACGCCTAAACTTGCATCGAGTTGACCAATCCTGAGTGGAGCCTTTCATTAATGAAATATATTGTATTACCTATTAGTCTATTACGTAATTATAAAATAGGTAGCTTATTTTATAGTTTGGAGGGCATTAAATTTTTCTGACATTGGAGTTAGTGAGCCCATTTTAGTAATATTAATTTATAACATACATCGGAACTGGGGCCTTGAGAATTTCAAAAAGAAAAGTGACAAATGCGTAAAAAAAATTCTTATTTAAAAAACAATCAAGCATTTAGTCTAAACTAAATTGGTTAAGATATACTAGAAAGAGAACCCAACCCGACAAGAATCACAAAATCAAAATAGATAGAAACATAATAATAATAATAATAATAATAATCACAATAATAATAATAATAATAATCACAATAATAATAATAATAATAATAATAATCACAATAATAATAATAATAATAATAATAATAATAATAATAATAATAGTAATAGTAGTAATAATAAGAGGAGGGTTCTAATACCTCATCATACTTCATATTTTATATCTTCGTTTTCTAAGTCCGAACTATCGATTCGAACTATTCAACATGATATCCATACTAAAATATGTTTGGGATGAAACTTTATAATTTTTAATTTTTTTTGACTATTTTCTAAAATAGATAGAAAATCATTATTTTTTAACATTTTAGAAACAATGATTTTATACCTATCTTAAAAAATAGTAAAAAAGTTTCAAAAATTATAAAATTTCATCTCCAGACATATTTTAGTATGAATATCATATTGAGCAGTTCAGATTGACAGTTTTAACTTTGAAAACGAAAATATAAAATATGAGGTATGATAAGGTATGAAAAACATGAGATATTGGAACCCTCCTCTACTAATAATAATACTAACTATACTATGCTTACATTATAAATTGTAGGGGCTAAAGTTTTACGGTATTGATCCCGAATTACTAGATTTATGACCTAAAACCTATAACACTACCTCTAGACAATATTTTCTAGGTCATGGCTCTGATACGTGGATCGCTAATTTCAACACGCTCCTGTCCGAAACCAAATATTTGAATACATTCCACTCCTTCAAGTCCCTTTTTACTGCTTCATCCCCTGTCAATATTAGCCGACCTCTTCCTCTCCTTGTGTTTTCAATACAGCCAATCATTTCAATATGCACCAGTGCCTTGAAAGGCCTCCGTTGGAGATGCCCAACAACTCAAGTGGTGTTGGGCGAGCTTCTCCTCAATTAGTGTTATCCTAAGTTTATCACGTATATCATCATTTCTAATTTAGTCCCATCTTGTATGACCACAAATCCACCGCACCATATGTATCTCTGCTACACTTATCTTCTGGACCATACAACATCGTAGGCCTTATCGTTATCTTATAGAACTTGCCTTTGAGCTTTTGTGAGATTTTTCTGTCACATAGGATGCTAGATGCCTGTCACCATTTCACCCACCCCGCTCGTATCCTATGGATAACATCATCATCAATTTGTCCATCACTTTGTATAATTTGTTTTTATAAGCAATCTTCTGTGCAGTTTGACTAATTTACAAAAATATATAAACATTAAATTTTACAGTTTCTTTGTTTGAGATGTATGCAGGTTTAATTGTTATGTCCAAAGGTCAAAGTAAGTCGAAGATACATATTATGACAAGTTGACGTAACAAGTTGTACAAGATAATCGGATACATGGTCTACGCGAATTATAAGTAATGGTTAAATACATGATGATCAGACAGATGATTCACACGAGCGATTTGGAATGGTCGGATATTGATTGGATGTTGAATCATGAAGATTATAAAGATCATACTTTACTATTTTTATTATTTTTAATTTATGTCTAAAAATGTAGGTTTAATTGTTATGTCCAAAGGTCAAAGCAAGTCAAGGATACATATCATGACAAGTTGACATAACAAATTGTACAAGATAATCGGATACATGATCTACGCGAATTATAAGTAATGGTTTGATACATGATGATCAGACAGATGATTCACACGAGCGATTTTGAATGGTCGGATATTGATTGGATGTTGAATCATGAAGATTATAAATATCATACTTTACTATTTTTATTATTTTTAATTTATGTCTAAAAATATGGTAAAGTAGATATGAAGTTGTGACTACCTGAGTCTAGCCGTTGCAAGGTAGAAAATCAAATTCAAAATTCAAATTTACTTGGCAAGTCAATAGTGGAAACTAAGCACAAGCAAACCTGACAAATCCTAATTCTGTAGATCTTGAGATCTGCCTCAGCCGTAGTGAAAATTAACACTATATATCCCATAGTGTGAATAAAAATCCTATATTTGTTTTACTATTAATGAGATTTTGTAATCTCATTATAAATAGAGGGTTCGTTCATTCCCTCATTTAACAAAAAAACATATCGCATTTGCACCTCCACTTTTAAAATCCTTTCAGAGGTTTAGCTAGTTCATTGTTGCTTGTGCTTAAACCATCTATATCTCACAACAACCTCAATTATACTTCACATAAATTGATCATTGTGAGATTAGAGTGATAGTCATTGAGTGTATGGACTTGCAGCCTTTTGTTGCTCACCTACTTCAAGTTGTTGTGCTTGCTCCTGAGATGTGTGTGCTCTTTTCTCTGTTTGAGCCGTTTGAGCACCTTGTTCTTTGGACTGTAGGAGTGTTGTCTCGCCGGTTCTAACTTGTATTCCTTTTAAGAGTTCTTTGGACCCTAGGCATCAATTTGTGAATTTGTATAAATTTGTGTGTATTTTATACTGTCAAGCTTAGTCCAGCTCGGTAAAAAAAGGTTTGTAAAATTTATTTTCTTTTTAAAACAAGGTCCAACCAAACTCAGTGAGCCAGCTCGTGGCTCGCGAGCTGGCTCGTCACGAGTTTGAGATGAGATTTTAGCTCGCGAGCTGTTAACAAGCTGGCTCGCTAACATCTCGGTCCAGAATTAATGAGCTGAGCTAAGGCCCAGCTCGGCCCAAGCTAGTTCATTTACAGCCCTACTCATGAGTCCTGACCTCCTGATCATGCTAGCAAATTATTTTTTGAAGAAGAAATGTGAAGATCTAGCCTCCATATTCCATTAAATAGACACCAGTAGTGTCAAAGTTTTACAAAAGTATAAAGTAAACACGCTAGCAAATTAATATTACAATTTGAAGACAAATGCCTATTAAATTCGTCCTGTTGACTCTCAATTTTTCATATTTAGTTTCTTTAATGTTTGTCCACCTAGGTAACAAATTTTTCGTATTAGTAATTAATGTTGAGTTTGGGTGATATAGTGACATGTGGTCTTAAAAATCTATCGTATAAATTTTCAGTGACGAAATTAATTTATTGAAATCGATCTACTTCACAAGTAATGTGTTACGTGTAAAATTTTATATTATGTATAATTCATTTAGTACAAAATCAAGCTGTCAAAAAAGATAAAACATAAGTATATTAAAATTAAATTACAAATATTTATTTATTGGCAGTTTGACTTTATACTAAATGAACCCGGAAATTTATAACTTTTCATGTAAGTGCATCACTCGTGAAATAGATTGGTTTAAACAGTTTGAATTCATCATTAAAAACCTATCTGATAAATTTTCAAAAAAATAATACAGAACAATTTTTTTTTTAGTGAAAGACCCTTGGGCAATAATAATACAGAACATCTTATACTATCTGCAGTATGCTAGCCAAACTCTAATAATGTCCTCCTTTTCGTTGCGCCATCATTCATCCACTTCAAGAAAATTTGACAATAAGGAATTAAGAAATAGGTTATAAAAGCGAAATGTAAAACGTGTATAGAAAAAGGTGATAGGTCTGTGGTTTAAGGTCAAGTGGATGTAAAAGTTTGAAACTTGGGCGAATTTTACCCATTAGTTTGTCAATTAATTCAAGTATATTTCAACAAATATGTCAAAGAACTCGTGTCAGCTCCTTGACCCTGTGAGTCTGCATGTGACATTAATTATAATAAGCAAGCAAACATAAAATTATGCTTCGAAAAAGAATTTTGATATAACTATAAATGAATCGATGGATCAATTAATCGTGTACGTAGGTCTGTTTAGTAGCATTCAACGGTCCACTCGTTAAATCCAACAGATTAAATGACAAATGTTATGGACTTTTGACCATGACTTGTAAATAGTGCATGGACCTCAAGTCTTGCAACAAAATGCCAATGTTAGATTATTAATTAATATAACATTTATTTATGCCTAATTAATTATATATATAAAATCGTATTGAAAAATGTTCAATAATATTTTTTTGAAGGTCAATTCGTATCTGACAATTGGCTTGGGTAATGATTCTTATATCCTTTAGGCTACCAATTTGTTTTGTTCATTCTTAAGAATATTCTGAATGATATTTTTTTTTTACTTGTATATATGAATTTTAGTGGGTTTTATAAAAAAAAAATACATACGAGAATCAAACTTAATTGCAATCTAATGTGGAAACTAACATATTTATTTCTGATTTGTATATCTAAATATTGATGTACTGCATGTATAAAATTATTGTATATAAATAGGTCGACCCAGGTAAATTTACTCGTTTATCTGTCGGGCCGAGTATGAATATGAATTTTAGACCTTTGACAAGTCGAATTAGGTTAGACCAACATGATAATATAAATTATAAATAATGTTTAGCCAAATTATTAATTGTATACCAAATATATAGTTCAAAGAATATTAAAATAGTTTTTTTTTTTAAGTTCAAAGAGCAAAGTGTTCTCTGACAATTTTATTGATATAAGAAAATTATTTACAAAAGATCACTTAAATTATATTTACATCAGAATAAAAGTAAAATTACAAAATCTAGTTGGGTCACAACCTCTCCTCTATTTTCATAGCATCCTACACCAATTTGTAATTTCTATCGCAGTTAGATCCACTAAGTCTATTACTGACTTTCTCTTTCCTGTGAACAACCTCCTGTAGCATTCCTGTCATAAGGCCAGCATCCCGACGCACACACGGTGTCCCAGTGCTTTGTAGTTGTTTTCTCGAGATCCTTCCTTATCAGGTACCAAAGATCTCTCATTGTGCGAGGATTAGCCCTTGGGAATGCCATGTTGAATATGAAAAACAGGATTCTCTAGAACCCCGCTACATACGAACATGTGAAAAACAAACAAATGTTTGGACGTCTCAATGTTCGTGTCAGGGCATAGGTGGCATCCCAGTTCCACCCGACAACCTTGCATGTGACCATAACCTTCGCTGTGTGAGTAGATTGTTTCGCAACAATAGCCAAATGAAAATTTTTACTTTGTGAGAGACTGAAGAATTAATGTTAAGATAGTTGGATACTAATATACACTAAATCATGTATTAATGGTGGGAGGAAAACTATGAGGGTGTGTCCCCTCAGGTATTCGAGGAGTGTGATGTCTATTGAAATTATAGAAGATCTGTTACGAGAATTGTGCCAAGTTAAAAGAAAAGTCTAATTGTGTCAAGTTAAAAGAAGAGTTTGAATTTACTTATTATACCTTAGGTACACAAGAAGTTTGAATTCTCTGCTTGCAGGGAGCGGGAGGTATTATAGTCATTAAATTAATAAGAAAAAATTTTGTCCACAAACTTTTATTCTTGAGCGGCCCCTCCAACTAGTTCAACTCTTAACTATTTTTTTTCTCAATTTATCTCCAGAAAAAAAGAAATAATTTTTTTCACTCACTCTTTTTCTTTTCTTCCGTTCATTCTTGTCTATTTTTCCAATGATCTATGAAGAATTTTGCGAATATAAAACTCGAACGTCCTTTACTCGATTTTCACTTTCAAATGAGATCCATGACGAAGTACTTTTGAGTTATATTCCGGTTGTTATTTTTTTATTCTTCTCGATATGCTACGTATAAAAATTTGATATGCTAGGTTTAAAGGTTTGAGAAACAAAATTTAAAGTGCAGGTTTTTAATGTCAAAATGTGTTTGATAAGTTCCATGTAAGATTTAAAGATTTGACAAAAAAAAACTTTAAATGATTGTAGACAAATGTTAAAATACTTGAGAAATAAAGTTGAAGTGTCTACGAGCTTTACTGTAAAAAAAAGATAAGTTACAGTAAGATTTAAAGATTTGACCTGATTACTTTTAAAGGTTTGTAGACAAATGTTTAAATGTTTGAGAAACAAATTTAAAGTGCTTATGGGCTTTTATTGTCAATTTTTTTTATAAGTTACATGTAAGGTTTAAAGGCTTGATACAAATACTTTAAAGAGTTGTAGACAGAGTTAAAATCTTGAGAAGCAAAATTTAAAGTGCCTACGGGCTTTTACTGTAAAAAAAAAAAATTGATAGTTACATGTAAGGTTCAAAGACTTGACTCATTTACTTTAAAGGGTTATAGACATAGGTTTAAAGCATTGATAAATAAAATTTAAAGTGCTTATGAGCTTTTATTGTGATTTCTTTTGATAAGTTATATGTAAGGTTTAAAGGCTTGACATAAATACTTTAAAAGTTATAGACAAAGATTTAAAGATTCTAAGAAACAAAATTTAAAGTGCCTACATCGCTACCGACCTTGTAGAATGTCGTCGTAGTAAAAAATATAAGCTGTAAAAAATAAAAATTTATAAGTTAGATTTGAAGTTAAAGGCTTATTAGTAGTACTTTAAAGGATTGTAAAAGGGAGCTTTAAAGGGTTAGACATTTTAGAAGGTCCGATAGTTTGGGGATGTCTCGAGGATTGGATTTGGAGAGCAGTTAGGCGCAGATTTCTAAATTAAATTCAGTTTGATATTTGATCTATGCTGTACGATTCAATTCGTGTAGAAAATTAAAATTTTAAATTGTTCATGAATTTAAATTAGATGTGTGAATCTCAATATATACAAATTAAATAGTTTGGACCAAACATCAAACCTAATTGAATCTGATATCCATCCAACCCCTTTACTTCATCTGTAACACATGCAAGAACTCATTCTACAATCAATATATTAGCCAAGAAAGACTAAAAAGTGAAGAAATCCTAGAATTCTATTTGAAAATATGTATTGTTTTAGAAAATCAGATAGCACTTATCGTCACATCCGTTTCCGTAATTCAATTTCGATTGAACATAAACGATGTTCAATTGATCGGCAATTAACTAGGTCGTTTCAACAAATAGTTTTTTTTTTTAATTATAGTTTCCCGATATATTGAAATTGCGACTTCTCTGTAGAGAGTCTGAACTTGTACCGGCTACACTAAGTCTATAATTCATCAACAAATAATATTATAACTATTATGTTGGGCTATCAATTTAGTTTGGCGTTTGGTTTTTTTAGACAGTCTACTATCAGACGCAGTTGGAACATGCATGTGTGGCCTGGGGCAATTCAATGGACTTCAGACTAAATTTAATCTAATGTTCAGTCAAAATTATTCAATTTGCATCAATATTCATAACATAGTTGATATGCACAATTTTTTTAAAAGTTACGAGAATCTCTGACCTGACATCGGAAAATAACAAAACGAAATAATTCAAACTCTGAGGTTGAATCTTGTTTGAGCTTGTGATCAGAAGGTCCATATCCTCAGAAATAACTCAAACTCTGAGTTAATTGCCAAAATAAAATGCACATGATCTCTTTAATATTCATGCCAAAATAGATTAAACTGTCCAGATTTAAACTCAAAATTTGAGTTACTTAAAAGGCAATATGAATTCTGTTGGTATTTGTTATAAGTTTAGAGACTTATATGTGAAATGAGAATATAGAGTAATCATAGGGACTAGATTGAATGATGTATGCTCTATATATACCCCAAGGGGTCAATTAATAAAATTGAGACTTTTAGAACTATTCTCCAGTTGGTATCAGAGCCGTCTAGATCTAGGGTTTCTTGCATCGAGAATCGTGCACAGCCACCAGAGCTCCGCCAGCTCCACCACAGCCCCGCCGGACCTCTGCCTGACCTCCGCCTGACCTCCGCCTACTCCGCCAAGGGCGCCGCCAGCCTTGCAGGGGCTCCGCCAGTGAGCTCCGCCTCAGCCAGAGGGAGCTGTCCGCCTCAGCCAGAGGGAGCTCCGCCTCTTCTGCCTCCGTCTTGTGGTTCTGCCACCGCCAGGAGAGCTCCGCCTCCGATCTGGCCCGGTTCTAGGCAGCGGGTGCTCCTTCTTCGTTGTTTCTGTAATCTGCGAAAGTACTGTAGCACGAAACACTGTAGCGAGGTTACTGTAGCGCGCGGTTACTGTAGCACTGCTCTTCATTTGTTCTGATTTTTCTTGATTTAGTCGGTTTCCCTCTTCTTGTTAGAGGCCGACACATCTTTGATTGTGTGATTGATTGACTTGGCCGGCGTGGGGGGCCGTTACCCCACGATACCTGAGAAGCGGGGTTAGGATGGATTGATCGGGTTCTTGATCGGGTTGATCGGAGCTCGAATCTTGATGAGGGCTTGATCTTGAGGGTGCAAGATCGGGTCTTGAAGAGGATTTGACTCGGGATTGTGTAGATCAGAGTCGGGTCAAAAATGGAAGGAGATGGGAGTAAGGATAAGGATCCAGATCTCATGAAGGAGGCTTTTGCGAAGCTGAGTGGTGATGAGATTGCAGCTTTTATGCGTGCATTCATCGCAGCCTCCAGTGTGAATGCGCCGAAGCCAGCACCAGCACTGGCACCGGCACCAGCACCGAGGCTGGAGCTTCCACCAATTGATGTGAAACTTGATGGGTCAGCCACATATCTAGGCTGGTCACGTCGGGTGAGGTACACCCTGGAAGGGAAGGATCTGGAGGGGTACCTGACTGGAGAGAAGGCAGAGCCAGATCTGACTGCACCTGAGAGAGCTGGGTGGAAGTCGACTCACATGCACGTGTATATCTGGCTTTTGAGCTCATTGACTCCGGCTATTGCATCCCAAGTGGATGGCATAGCAAAGGTACACGATGTCTGGGAGAAGTTGAAGAAGACTTACGAGGGTGCTGGGAACAACCTGCGGGTGTACCAGATCAAGAGAGAGGTATCAGCTCTGGTCCAGGGGGAGAGGACAGTGCAGGAGTATGCCATAGAGCTGGACCGCCTGTGGCGAGATCAGACCCACTTCAGGGTCCGACGACGGTGCTATACTGACCCTGTGTGTTCCGAGATTGAGATAGAGGACAGAGTTATGGTGTTCTTTGAGGGTTTAGCACCGGTGTTTGAGCAGAGGGCTGCTATGCTATTGGCTCAGACGAGGATTCCTTCGCTTGAGGAGGCTGTTTCAGCGATGATCCAGGAGGAGAGCCGGATTATGCTACAGGCTGGGGCAGGGGGGCTTCCAGGTGTGAAGTCAGCTCTAGCTGTCTCCAATTCAGGCAACTCCAGGTCTAAGGGTGAGACCCGGGAGTGCTACAATTGTGGAGAGGTAGGTCACCTGAAGTCGGCTTGCACTAGGCCACCGAAGGTGAGAAACCCAGGAGGACGTGGTCAGTCTGGAGATCGCGGTCGCGGTCGTGGTCGCAGAGGAGGTGGAAGAGGGGGCTACCGGGCAAACCTGATGGTAGCAGAGGAAGAGGAAGAAGAGGGTGAGCGAGAAGAGGATCTTTCTGTGGAGGATCAGGAGCTCCTGAGACAGTACTCCCAGTTGCTCAGAAGGAGACAGGGAGGTGCATTAGGGGATGCATCCACCTCGGGTAACATTGCTACTTATGCTCATTCATCCACAGGTACTTGTGGTACTCACGCTCTTGCCTCTATATCCACCACTAGATCACCTTGGATCGTTGATTCTGGTGCTTCTAGACATGTGACGGGTACTGCTGGGGAGTTCTCTTCCTATACTCACCTGGCAGTCCCTGAGAGTATTCAGACAGCCGATGGCACGGCTCAGCCCGTGGTGGGTAAGGGTACTATGCAATGTACCAATTCTCTGACTTTGTCCAATGTTTTGCATGCTCCTTATTTTCCTGTAAATCTCTTATCCATAAGTGCTATTATTCTCCAACTAAAATGTGTTGTTTCCTTTTATATTCCCAAGGTGATCTTTCAAGAGAAGGGGACAGGCAGGAGGCTTGGGACTGGCACGTGGCATAGCGGCTTATGGTACCTGGATAGAGAGGGGATGGACTCAGCCCTTGCATCTGTGGTTGAGAGATCTCGAGGAGTTGAGAGTAGTGAGGAGGACTTGCTGTTGCTTCACCACAGGCGTATGGGTCATCCTTCTTTTAGTCTTTTGAGTCGATTGTATCCCTCTTTGTTTGAAAAGGCTAATAAAGAAAGACTTGTTTGTGATGCTTGTGAGTTTGGCAAGCACACCAGGAGTTCATATGTGAGTTCTGGTAGTAGGAGCTCTTGTATTTTTGATTTGGTACATTCTGATGTATGGGGACCTTGTCCCACAACTTCTGTGAATGGATTTAGATATTTTGTGACTTTTATTGATTGCTTCTCTCGTGTGACTTGGATTTATTTGATGAAAAACAAAAATGATGTGTTGTCTTGTTTTAAAGATTTCCACAAAGGGGTTCAGACTCAATACGGGGCTGTAGTGAAGGTTTTGAGGTCTGATAATGGGACAGAGTACACGAATACTGCGTTCAGAGAGTACCTGTCATCTCAGGGAATCCAGCATCAAACCACGTGTCCATACACACCAGAGCAGAATGGGGTTGCAGA
Source organism: Carex arenaria (assembly GCA_964058825.1). NCBI lineage: Eukaryota > Viridiplantae > Streptophyta > Magnoliopsida > Poales > Cyperaceae > Carex > Carex arenaria. The sequence continues at coordinate 31,301 of CAXKVW010000487.1, read as the reverse complement.
AAGGAAGAACAGACATCTCCTTGAGGTTGTAAGGAGTATGATGATCTCGATGAATGTGCCAAAGTACTTGTGGAGGCAAGCGGTCATGACAGCTGCAATGTTGACAAACAGGAGGCCCTCACGAGTGCTAGAGTGGAAATCTCCGTTTGAGATATTAAAAGGTGAGAATTGTGATATTCTTCCTTTGAAGATATTTGGTTGTGTGTGCTTCGTGCAGGACTATAGACCGAATGTGAGCAAACTGGATCCGAGGGCAGTCAAATGTATCTTTATGGGATACTCGGCCACCCAAAAGGGCTATGTGTGTTGGAGCCCTGTGGAGAGGAGGTTGTTCACCAGTATGGATGTCACATTTCGAGAGCACGAACCATACTACTCCTCTCAGGTTACATCACCATTTGGAGACTCGCTCGATACAGGGGGTATGAGGCGAGAGGGGGAGAGTAGCAGTGGTAGTGAGAAGATGGTGAGTGTGGGGACAGTCCCATGTCCGGTTGTGGATGTGGAGAAGTCGGCCGTTGTGCCGGAACAGGAACAGGAACAGGAGGGGAATGATTCTGAAATTGGTGGAACTCAGGCTCAGGGGGAGCTGCGAGTGTACACGAGGAGAAGGAACCAGAATGAGGGAATCGTGCCTACAGTGCCACCGCTTGTGCCAAGTCCCTTGTCCCTGCCTTCCCTGACTCCTGAGACACCTACACCATCCACCACAGACTCAGAATACACAGGTGATATGATTCCTCTCTCTACTCCTCTAGATCCCCTATCGGTAAGGAGGACCACTCGCATCAATGCGGGAGTTCCCCCTGATCGATATGGTTTCCCACATAACATTGCTCAGTTTGTCTCTTACTCTCACATATCACCTGCACATGGAGCATTCATTGCATCTTTGGACATTGTCTATTTTCCTAAGTCTTGGCAGGTTGCTAAGGAGGACCCAAAATGGAAAGCTGCCATGATTGAGGAACTTGAGGCCTTGTTGAAAAATAACACTTGGAAGCTTGTGTCACTACCAGCAGGCAAGAAGGCGGTTGGGTGCAAGTGGGTCTTTACTGTGAAGCAAAACCCAGAGGGTCGGGTTGAGCGCTACAAGGCCAGATTGGTGGCGAAGGGGTACAGTCAGACTTATGGCATCGACTATGATGAGACCTTTGCACCCGTGGCGAAGATGAGCACAGTGAGAACGCTTGTGTCCTTGGCAGCGAATGGGGGTTGGAAGCTGCACCAGCTTGATGTGAAGAATGCCTTCCTTCATGGTGATTTGTTGGAGGAGGTGTATATGGAGGTCCCACCTGGTTTTGGCACAAAGCAGACGGAGGGGAAGGTGTGCAGACTTGTGAAATCTCTTTATGGGTTGAAGCAATCTCCTCGAGCCTGGTTTGACAGGTTTAGGAGGGCTATGGTGGGCATGGGGTATCGGCAGACCAATGCGGACCATACAGTGTTCTTTAGGCGACATGGAGTTCACATTACGATGCTTACGGTATATGTTGACGACATGATTATCACCGGAGATGATGAGGGTGAGATTGCTCGGCTAAAGAAGAGATTGGGTAAGGAGTTTGAGGTGAAGGACTTGGGGCAGCTTAGATACTTTCTTGGGATTGAGATAGCTCGTGGTGCAGAGGGGATAGTTTTATCTCAGAGGAAGTATGTGCTGGATTTGCTTACAGAGACAGGTATGCTAGGATGCAAGCCTGCGGGTGCTCCCATTGATCAAAAGGCTAAGCTGAGTGCTGAGGCAGGAGAGCTAGTTGACAAGGACAGGTACCAGAGGTTAGTGGGTCGCTTGATCTATTTGAGTCACACCCGCCCCGACATTTGTTTTGCGGTGAGTGTGGTGAGTCGCTACATGCATGACCCTAGGGAGGGTCACATGAATGCCGTGTACCAGATCTTGAGGTTTCTGAAGAGTGCACCAGGGAAGGGGTTGATCTTCAGGAAGAACGGGCATTTGAACATTGAAGGCTATTGTGATTCAGACTGGGCTAGTTGTGCCGATGATAGAAAGTCCACGTCTGGGTATTGCATGTTTGTGGGAGGAAATTTGGTTTCCTGTAAGAGCAAGAAGCAGTCGGTGGTTGCTAGGTCCACAGCCGAGGCAGAGTACAGGGCCATGGCATTGGGTGTAGCAGAATTGTTGTGGTTGAGGGCTTTACTGGTGGAGCTCAAGATGGACCAAGGGGGCAAAATGAAGCTGTGGTGCGACAGCAAGTCGGCCATTAGCATTGCCAATAACCCTGTGCAGCATGATCGGACCAAGCACGTGGAGATAGACAGGTTCTTCATCAAGGAGAAATTGGATAGCGGACTACTTGAATTGGGATATGTAGCTACTGGTGAGCAAGTAGCGGACTGTCTCAGTCCGTTAGATTTGTCGAAATTTTGTGACAAGATGGACCTAGTGGATATCTTTCGTCCATAGGCTCATCTTGAGGGGGAGTGTTGGTATTTGTTATAAGTTTAGAGACTTATATGTGAAATGAGAATATAGAGTAATCATAGGGACTAGATTGAATGATGTATGCTCTATATATACCCAAGGAGTCAATTAATAAAATTGAGACTTTTAGAACTATTCTCCAGTAATTCATACAGAGAGCGGCCATGATTGATTTAATTTGTTTAGTCAAGAAAGCAGGCCGGAATTAAAACTTTGTTGTTTTTATTGGTGGCACGGCACCACTATATCTTGTTATCTTGGATAGTTGGATAAGGCCATTAGGGTTTTTGATGCATGGTATGGCCCAATAATCAGACACTGGGTTTCTCCATGCATCCGACACGCAAGCTCTGTTTGTCAATGCATGACTGTTGGATATATACTGATCATAAACGTCCGTCAAATGGTAATTATTAGATCATAGAAAAATTATTAAAAAGGAAATTAAACAAGAATCGGCCCCATTGGTATCATTTTGATTTGACGCCATCTGTTCAATTCAGTTGGAAACTACGATGAATTTCGTCATGACTCGTTCATCAATTTTGTTGTGTTACGTATTAAATCCTTTACAGTTTCTATAAATGTGCAGTAGTCCTTAAAAATATAAAGTTTTTGCGCGCGCGATTCATATATTTGAAAAAAAAAAAAAAAACGATTGATGAACAAGTCACGAGTATTATTATTATTTTTTTTTTTTCAAACGACTGGAAGCATACCTCGTTTAGATGAACTAAAAGAATGGGGAAATTCGAAGATCAGACTCGGAAATTTATTTTATGAAAGCATAAAGTTTTGAACAAGTAGGTATTTAAGAGAATTTCCTTTTGTAAATAAGATTAAATAATATTATTCGTGATTATTCATGTGGGTATTGATTAAGGGATCGACCGTGTGATTTTTTATGATGGCAGGATATATTTGGACCCCCACCACGTCAACGGTCAACTTGGTGGATACTGAGACATGCATGCTGTGCTCATGTGTTTATGTCATCATTAATTGGTGGATTTGTCATATCCGGTTTCTGTGTGGTATCATTGAAATCGTGATAACTTGACATAGCTCTATACACAAATTTAAAAGAGTAATTTGGAGCATTTTTACCCGCATTTATTAAGCAACATACATTTTTTTTTCAATAGTTTTCTATTTGAGATAAGTTTTTATTTTCAATGCATAGTAAATTTTTTTATATATTTAAAATAAGAGTAAGATCGTACTAAGAGTATTAAACTCATCGTTCATCTTTGATTACAATCTAAAGGAATACAAAATTTATTCCTCACTAAAATTGTCAAACAAGAAAAAAAAAATACAGTGAATGAAAGCTTCACAGAGAACTCTCGACCTTTGGGTATTTAATAGTCTCAAATTTTTTTCCCAAGCAACTGTGTTACTGCCTCATTCTCAATTTACTGTGACTTAATGTGGAACAAGTTTGAAGCTAAGACGGAGTAATTTAAACTACATTTTCAGGTAGGTTAATTATTTTGCCTATAGAGCTCACTATGAGAAAAACGAGTTTATATTTCAATTTCTCTCCTCTTTAAGACGAAGTTTAAGTCATAATTTAAATAACAAATTTCAATCAAACATAAATAACTAAGGTTATCTTAACTTAGTAGTAAGCAATTTATTTTTTTTCTAAACTTTAAATAGTAATCAAACATATCATTAATCATTTTTTTTTTCTAAACTTTAAATAGTAATCAAACATATCATTAATCATTTTTTTTTTCATTGTTGTGGATTCAGTCTACATATGACAAGTAAGATTATAGTCGGATTTGTGGAGTTGCCACATAAAAAGTTATTTTCGACTTTGTTTTATTTTAAATTTTCACTAATAAATATGTGGATGCCTTGTTATCAACCTACCATGACAGAAATGATACGAGTTGATAAAATTAGGGATATATCCTTCAAAAACTTCAAAATTACGTACTTTCCTCTCTAAAATTCTTAATATCATATTTGTTCTTCTAAATTTTCAAAAACTCATAACTCTACTCATTTTATTGTCTATATATTAAAACTCAATTTAATTTAAGAAGTACATATTTTTTTTTTATTGAGAAACAAAAGTACGTAGCACATTTAAAAAGACTGAAAACAGAGATGAAGTCTCTTTTCTCTTCCTGTCGGCTTCCAAACAGAGATCAAATCTCTGTTCTTATTGATTAACATAGTTTTACATGACAGGAACCACAAAAAAAAAACATGGCAAGAAAAATGGACAAATTATTATATTCCGCTCAAGATTATTGAGTTAAGAATTTTCAGATAAAAATAATGAAGAAATACATCCAGAGAAGAAAAGAAGAATTAATAAAATCTATATCAATTTGTTCAATTCATATGTGTCCATTCCTCAAACCCTAATTAAAAGACATCACTGACAATTAATTGAGGCGTTTTGAACCTCTCTTCGAGGATTTCCATACAATTCCCTGGATACAATGAATATATATAAAAAAAAGTTTAATTTTTGTATAGCACCAATATCGTACTAACATATATACCATGCAGCATTAGTAGAACTCTTCTAGAACTTCAGTGGGTTCATGATGAAGTGTTTTGATGTAAGGGATTGTGAGCATGTGGTTCAATTTTTGGGAGTACGTTGATTCAGGTTTTTTTGTAATGACATGGATAGGGCATTAGCAAATTTGGAAGGATGATATTGCAAGTAAACCAGTTCCATATATGAAACGGGCCTTTTGGGCCTCTTTTCAGAAAAAAAAAAAAAAAAAATGAATATGCATAGGAATGGAATGATGAATCGATGATATCCCCTTTGAAGTAGCTCGGGAATCGGGATTACTCGATTTGTAATATATTCTTAAATCTTTTTTAATATCATCCTTGTTTTTTTGTTTTTTTTTTTTTAATAAAGTTGGAGATCAAGTTATTTAATACTTTTATTATTATAATAAATGATTTTCTTCATTTAAATTTCGAACTTGTAATCTCTTTTATAGAGACCATGTGTCTTTGTAACTAGATAAAATGCTAGTTTTTTATAATATCATTCTTGTTAGATGTGGAAACATTGCCTCTAGTGCTGGAGGAGAAAATAAATAAATAAAAACGATGAGCAAACAAGTACTGTACTGATTTTACGTTATGTTCAGCATAAACTGTTTTGTAATGTAAAGATCGATGTCAGTCAAATCTTCTATTTTCTAATTATTTATATTTAAGAAATCTGGTCGTTGGTAAGGTTAATTATGGTAATTTGCGATATTTCTTATGAATTTATTATTTTAGTCATTAAATAAAAGATTGATACTTTTATTATTTTCTAGGCGAGCCAAGCACATATCTTCATTTGTGACAGCATTACATTAATTAATTGTGTGTTAGTATTAATTGCATGTAATGGAGGGTGGAGATTTGATAAATGTAAATGCTAACATTGTGGAGAAATCAGGAGAAAAGGTAAAAACCTGTTCGTCTTGTTTTTCTTTATGGATGAGACTGAATATAGGAACAATGCTAGGATTTATAGTGAGTTTGAGTTCCTGTATTGTCTTATACGAAAGGTTTGGTTAGAAGACGGTACATACTAATTAAATTAAGCGGTAACGGAATCAGAATAATTAGTAGGGCTGGATTTTTTTTTTAAAAGAAAGATATAAATTTATAATTATTTTGAATTTAAGTAAATATTTATAATTTTTTTCTTGAGAAATACCTAAATCGAAATATATTTTGGAAAAAATAATGTCGGGTAGGCAAAATTCTAGAATATTATGAAGCTTACTAATTTCAGGGTTAGGTCAGAGTCTGATGCAATCGTTGGCATTAACTGATTAACATCAGATTGCAAACAGAAATAGAAAAAAAAAATGGCACTTATTGTATCTAATGATCTTGTACCAATTTTTGATGTCAAAGTAAGGTCTTTTTGTTTCTGATTGTGAAACTTTTGTTATTTGTTGTCCCTAATTGATGCCAAAATAAATTATTCTTCCATTTTCTTATTCTCGCACCCACAGCAAATTGAATTTGGTTTTTTGCAAATTCAAATTATTAATAAGAGTACAATAGAGTGCAAAAAATATTACTTCCAATACATAATTATGTTATGTACAAAGAGCATGTATTTATAGGCCAATATATATCACAAGCATAACCTCTCTAACTAACCATTTCAGTTGACTCAGTCAACTCTTATTAAACTCATTGAGCATTAAAATGTGCTTGGAGACCAAATTTTATAATTTTTGGAATTTTTGTACTATTTTTTTAGATAGTTTCAAAATCACTGTTTTGGATGTTCCAGAATTATCTGAAAACAATGATTTTGCACCTATCCAACTATATAATTAGAAATTCTGTCCTTCTATTGTACATCTTATTGTGATATCTTAATTTGATATGTTAATGAATACTATCCAACTTTTTATTTCATATTTTTAGTGGCCATCTTAATGGATGTATATATATATCAAATCAAACTTGAAGTTGTGAAAAATCGTACATAATAAGCATAATGGGAAAAAAAACACATTTTTACATGAAAAAATTATAATTTTATTAAGTTGAAACATGGTTCTTGTAAACAACCATCAGTGCTAAACTGCTAATCCTTGACAAACTAGTAAATAAGTTGACAATATTATCACTGATTCTTTCTAAAGAAACCGTTAGTGAAAGTGCACCAACAAAGCATAATTAGTGACATAAGAAATTAAGCAATTATACATATAAACTCCCTATGGATGCTACACTTAAAATTTATGTAATAATCCAGAGTAGCATCACAGCATATATATATACTCAAGACATGGCTAATAACATATATCCAAAAACACATCTGGCTATATATTTTGAGGTTGAAACAAGATTATACATACTCACTAGTGGATAACATAAACTATCAAGTTCATCAACAAAACATAATTAAGCAGTAGTAACCCAAGCTCTTGATCAACCATGCATGCCACTTCAAACAAATCTCCTCTTCTACATATCTCTACGGTATTAATTCACTGATTCACATCATCAAAGAAATCTATCCCGTGCGCCACATGGCCATTGCCAAATGTCTTGATGCGATCTTTGAGCGAACGCTTGTGTTTGAAGTCGGATCCGTATGTGCAATACTTGTCAAATTTATGTAGTAATAAATTTGTTAGAAAACTAAATCAAGTTTTGTTGCAAACATGATATATAAGATAGAATTATGCAGCTAAAATCTCATGATATCTCATTTTCTATGAATATACTAATTGTTTATGTAGTAATTGAATATACTAATTGTTTATCATCAAGACCCATGTATGTTAAAAAAATATTTGTTTCAAGTATAGATTTACCAGAGTTTTCCATAATTTTTCTCATGAGTACGCCAATCGCCACATACCGCAAACGCCTTGCCACATTTTGGCACATTATAGTTATTATATAATATATTTATATAATTAGTATCTAATTATTAATAAGTAATCAACTTAGGCTTCCAAAATTTTAGTGCTCCATCAACTCTAACCAAATAAGAAATACTTTAAGCCACGATCTAACTTTAGTACAAAAATTGAACATTTCTCATTATTTAGATTGAAACATTCAAATCCTAAAAATAAAAAAAGTTACTGTAGCAAACCGCCCCACGGTGGGGCGGTCTGCCCTGAATAGTAAACCACCCCACCGTGGGCAGTCTGGTTATGGTTGAAATTTTTTTTAAAATTTGGTTATTAATAATATTTAATATTATTTTTTGGTTATGAAAAAAAAAACCGGAATTTTTCTTGATTGGTGATGTCTCATCAAGTGGGATTTTATAGTCCAAAGTTGGAAAATGATATGCGTCTATAAGATGGGCACCAAGTTCTTCAATTCACAAAACCAACTTAGTTAACATTCTTATCTTTGACTCTCAGAACCAGCTAATTTATTTTTTCAGAAAACTGACACTATATAATTTATAATGTAAAATTTGTAGTATTTCTTGTCCTCATATATTCCGGTTTATTAACTACAAAAATATTGAGAGAAAAAAAATATTCTAAGATTAAGACTTATTGCTGATTTTGATATTAATTACAGTTTCCATATATGTGAGGTGTATCATCTTGATTATTGTGAAATTATGTTTAATTTCACTACGTACCAGAAGCCACTGGAATTGCTTGTCATACTTTGAATAAATTAGAATTCTCATTGTTTAACTTGTTTTTATCAGTTTAGAGTGCGAGCTCTATACCATCTCTATTTATTTTGGAGATAACTTTTATAATTTACTTAATTATTACCAGATCCAGATGTCACTGAAATTGTATCTCCAGCTGTTGTCCTAAATTAATTTGTTTTCGATATGAACTAATCGTAGTTAATAATTTGATATTTGGGGTGTGATTTTCCTATATAGTATATACTGAAACCGAAATGGTGCTGGAAATTCAGCCTACTCGGTAAACTTTGGATTATAAAAGAGTGAGAGAGAGGGAGGTGATGAGCTAGATCGATAAATAAAAACTTATTGTCAGAATTATTGAAAGACCGTTTGTCAAGTAATTAATTCTTTTTCATGTATATATAAAAGGCCACTATTTATTTAATATAATGAAATAGATAAAAATATGAATGTTCATCTAATTTTCACGGTACATTCAATTCTTATTGTACATATATTCGAAAAATATTATTTATACTAAAGTTTTTAATATGTAGATGTGTTCTTAAGCTTGTTATTCAGATAGGACATGTATCAAATTTGAATCAATTTGAGAAACATTTTGCATTAATTCCATCAAACAATTTAAAATTTTAACGGTAGAATTAAAATGGCTATGATAAATAACCAATCAAAATGCAAATTAACTCATATTTGACAACAATTTATCTAAATAATTGAGAATACACCTATAATTTTATTTTTAAAATTTAGAATAATATCTTTTACATCTATTTACCACAAAAATATTTATTTACGTTGGACGTATATAATTACTCCAAAAATATCGATTTTCATTCATTAGCAGCGACTCATCAATCGTCTTTAGAAACTACGATTTCCACATAGAAATTAAGAACATGACCTTAAACCACTAAATTGAAAAATTGTTTTTGCGTGCTTACCTTCAAGTTTTGTTTGCATTCCTTTGTTTCACTTTTTTTTTTTTTTTTTTTTTTTTGTGTGTTTAAAATTAACAGCTTTAAAACAATTGCTAATTTTAAATGGAAAACAATCTATTAACTGTTTTAATATATTCGGGTAGTCCTGAAAAGTAACAATAATTAAAAAAAAATTATCACAAAACTATATGGTATTACAGTATTAGGAAACTTTGTACATAAAACGTGACAAGAAAAGAAAAGTTACAAAAGAAAGCAAATTACATAATGATCACCAGCAATCTATCATATGACAAAACCGAATACAAAGCAAACATATCACCTAAACAAAGGGAAAGATAAATAAAAAGACTATTTCGTACGTAACTCTTTCCACAACTAATGAAATCCATAAATATTTATGAAGCAATAAGCACTTCACATATATATATATAGGATTGATTAACCGGTCAGGTGAACCAGCTATCTCAGTCGTCACTAGTCCGAGGCTTGCCGCAACAAAGAATACTAAAGATGTTCTTCTTAACTTTACCGCGCTTCATTGTGTCGTAGTTCGGTCTGTAAATGTTTAGAAGAGAGAAAACAAAGAAGGAAATGAGATGGATGGAATGGCTGGGTTCAAATGACCCTTTTATATATAGCTTTGAAGTATGAGAAATTAATTGATGGTAATTAAGTGTGAAATATTTGGTTATTATATAATTTTTAAAAGACCATGCCAGGAAGATAGAGGACCCAATTGCAATTGTATATTCAAGTCTTGTCTCAGTGAATTGAAGCAGTCATAGATTCCAGTAGAACATTATAGGAAAAACACTACTATATCAAGTCAAACGCAAAGCTTCATAGTGGAAATTCATTGATTTGCTTAATTAGTGTCCTCTCTGTACGTGTGAAATTTTGCTCCAATTTGAATAGAACGTGTAAACTTACCTGTGGAGGTCATTATATAATTAGGTGAACTATAGTTTACACGCTAATTAATCACTAGCTAGTACCTATATAGAACCCCACCTAGATTTTTTATATTTTACTAAGGAGAATTTTTGTTTAATTCACCTGATAAAATATCCTTTGACAACATCACCCCTGCTTTGTTTAAGGCTAATCTATGCCTACTTACGAATGCATATATAAGTGCTCAAATAAGTAAATGAAAAGTGTTGATTTTTTATGTAGGCAATCTTTTCTAAAAAAAAATTACAATATATGTATATATATATATAGAGTAGAACTAGGGTGCTCCTAAGTTCACCAAACCTCTTGTGAACTTGACTCTAAAATATATCGAATCGATTTTAAACGATGAATCCAAACCGTTGAAACCCTTCTACCTAATGAGTGATGCATCTACATGTGAAAATTTTAAAGTTTCGAATTAATTTAATATAGAGTCAAGTGGTCAAAAGTTTAAGGTTTATAAATTAATTTTAATGCATTCATTTTTTGGACTCCTTTGACCACTTGACTCTATATTAAATTAATTCGAAACTTTAAAATTTTCACATGTAGACGCATCAATCATTAGGTAGAAAGATTTCAACGGTTTGGATTCATCGTTTAAAGTCGATTCGATATATTTTAGAGTCAAGTTCACAAGAAGTTGGGTGAACTTAGGAGCACCCTAGTTCTACTCTATCTATCTATATATATATATATATTTCAAACCCAAATGCTTCAATTTTACATAACAAATTGGTCATTATTTCAACAATCGTTTACATAAAATTTCAACGAGAACTACAATTAATGTTATGCACATTAACCACAAGCGGAATTATGAATTTGTATCCATGTATTTTAAACAAATTATCGCATTAGTTCTTTCCAATGTTATTAAATTTACTCACAATACCCTGATTTAACTAACTAACTAACAGATACTAATATATATTATTCAAAATAGGCTACGTATTAAACAATTAAACCATAAAAATACAGAACACAGAGTGCTCAATTTGAAGCATCGGGCAGCTGCAGCTAGACAACATGTCGTCAGTGACGGGATGGCAAAAAAGCCCGGTCGGCCCGTTAATCCCCGCCCGGCCTGCCCGGAGGCCCGGTCGGCCCGGCAATGTGATGGGCCAGGTCAGGCCTGGGCTTAAGTCGAAGCCCACAGACAGTCCGTTGGGCTTATCTGATTTTCTGATTTTCTGATTTCTGATTTTCTGTTTTCTGGTTTTCTGGTTTTCTGGTTTCTGGTTTTCTGGTTTTCTGGTTTTCTGATTTTCTGATTTCTGATTTTCTGTTTTCTGGTTTTCTGGTTTTCTGGTTTTCTGGTTTCTGATTTTCTGGTTTTCTGGTTTTCTGGTTTTCTGATTTTCTGATTTTCTGATTTTCTGATTTCTGATTTTCTGTTTTCTGGTTTTCTGGTTTTCTAGTTTTCTGGTTTCTGGTTTTCTGGTTTCTGATTTTCTGATTTTCTGGTTTTCTGATTTTCTGATTTTCTGATTTTTGGGTTTTCTAATTTTCTGATTTTTGTAGGCAAAATAGCGGGCAGGCACGGGCAGGCCTGGGCATGGAGGAAAAGCCCATTGGGCAGGCCGGGCCTAGATTTTCAAGCCCGGCAGACTGGGCCGGGCAGGCGGGCCATTAATTTTTTACGGGCAGGGCAGGCCAGGCCTAGACTTGACAAAATATACGTGGGTTAGGCCCATTGCCATCCCTATCAGTGCATCGGTAAAATAATAACGGGATTAGAGGAGAGAGCCAAGCTTGGAAGAACATGACCTTAAACCACAAAAATAATATATATCTTTTACATCTATTTACCACAAAAATATTTATTTACGTTGGACGTATATAATTACTCCAAAAATATCGATTTTCATTCATTAGCAGCGACTTATCGATCGTCTTTAGAAACTACGATTTCCTCATACAAAGAACATGACCTTAAACCACTAAATTGAAAACTTGTTTTTGCGTGCTTACCTTCAAGTTTTGTTTGCATTCCTTTGTTTCACTTTTTTTGTGTGTTTAAAACTAACAGCTTTAAAACAATTACTAATTTTAAATGGAAAACAATCTATAACTGTTTTAATTCGGGTAGTCCTGAAAAGTAACAATAATTAAAAAAAAAATTATCACAAAACTCTATGGTATTACTGTATTAGGAAACTTTGTACATAAAACGTGACAAGAAAAGAAAAGTTACAAAAGAAAGCAAATTACATAATGATCACCAGCAATCTATGACAACAATTAAATACAAAGCAAACATATCACCTAAGAACAAAAAATTGAAAGAAAAATAAAAAGACTAACTCGTAACTCTTTCCACAACTAATGAAATCCATAATTTATGAAGCAACAAGCATGCACTTCATATAGGATTGATTAACCGGTCAGGTGACCCAGCTATCTCAGTCGTCACTAGTCCGAGGCTTGCCGCAACAAAGAATACTAAAGATGTTCTTCTTAACTTTACCGCGCTTATTCATTGTGTTGTAGTTTTGTCTGTAAATGTATTTGAAAGCTGAAAGCTTAATTTAGATTCTGTAGTAGAAGAGAGAAAACAAATTAAGAAGGAAATGAGATGGATGGAATGGCTGGGTTCAAATGACCCTTTTATATATAGCTTTGAAGTATGAGAAATTAATTGATGGTAAGTGTGAAATATTTGGTAATTATATAATTTTTAAAAGACCATGCCAGGAAGATGTCTAATTAAGAGGACCCAATTGCAATTGTATATTCAAGTCTTGTCTCAGTGAATTGAAGTAGTCATAGATTCCAGTAGAACATTATAGGAAAAACACGACTATATCAAGTCAAACGCAAAGCTTCATAGTGGAAATTCATTGATTTGCTTAGTGTTCTCTGTGTGAAATGTTCCTCCAATTAATTTGAATAGAACAAATGCATGTGTAAACTTACCTGGGGAGGTGATTAGGTGAACTATGTATAGTTTACACGTTAATTAATCACTAGGTATCCTAGCTAGTACCTATATAGAACCCCACCTAGATTTTTTATATTTTACCAAGGAGAATTTTTGTTTAACTGACCTGATAAAATATCCTTTGACAACATTACCCCTGCTTTGTTTAAGGCTAATCTATGCCTACCTTACGAATGCATATATAAGTGCTCAAATAAGTAAATGAAAAGTGTTTTGATTTTTTTATGTAAGCAATCTTTTCTAAAAAAAATTACAATATATATATATATATATATATATATATATATTTTTTTTTTTTTTTTTCAAACCCAAATGCTTCAATTTTACATAACAAATTGGTCATTATTTCAACAATCGTTTACATAAAATTTCAACGAGAACTACAATTAATGTTATGCACATTAAACACAAGCGGAATTATGAATTTGTATCCATGTATTTTAAACAAATTATCGCATTAGTTCTTTCCAATGTTATTAAATTTACAAACAAACTAACTAACAGATATTAATATATATTATTCAACATAGGCTACGTATTAAACAATCAAACAATAAAATACAGAACACAGAGTGCTCAATTTGAAGCATCAGGCAGCTGCAGCTAGACAACATGTCGTTAGTGGATCGGTGAAATCATAACGGGATAAGAGGAGAGAGCCAAGAAAGAGAAACCCAATGACTATGAGACGGTCTTTCAGAAAATAATTCTCTCTGACTCTGAACGATAGTTGCTACTTGATAGTTGTCGCATTCACAAACAAAACTAATTTGCTACAACCTTTCACAGAACACGTATGCGTTCAGAAGGCAGGCACAGGCATCTCAAATATTTCAAAGCAGGGGTATTCATGTAAAACATTTAAAAATAGAGGACTGAAAATGTTACTTAGATATAAAATGTGTCCAAATCATTTCTAGAAAAATTAACAAATGTGGAGCTGGGTGAGGAAACTTTCACTCAGCAGATGAAAATTTCTTTTTCGTTTTTTTTTTTTTATTATTTGGGAGAAGCATGTCTCGCTATATATAGTTCGAATTTTATGAGAAAATGCTCTGTTTTTTCAAGCTTTATTGTTAGATGTGACAGCTTAACTTTTGAGCCATACAAACTGCAAAGTGCAAACTTCCATTACTTTTCCATTTAGAGATGCATTTCCGACTTTCGGTCCCTATATATATATATATATATATATATATATATATATATATATATATATATATATATTTTTTTTTTTTTTTTTTTTGAGAAAAGGTCCCTATATATATAGATTACAGTTTTTACAAAAAAAAATGATAAAGATAGTAAAGAAAGAAAATTAAAGGTTTTTGAAATAAAATACAACTTAAAAAAAAATCCAAAACAGAGAACTATCTTAATAACAACATGGTCTTGTTGTTATTCTATGTAATTCGATATCAATTAGAAATTTATTTGTGATTTTCATCATTAGCATTTGTGGTGTTTTTGTCAAAAAGAGTTTCCTTTCCTTCTCTACAAAATAAAATAAATTCCCATGTGTATCTTTCTTACATCTTTCTGTTTTAATTTGTGAATAGCTTTCTATTATTCTCTCTGCCTAAAAAACTGATATTCCATAGAACTAATAAATTGCATGTTTAGTTAAGTGGATTAAGATTTGGTTAAAAGAGCTTCTTTAATCATAACCAAAAAAGAGTTCAGAAGAATTAAATAAAATTAAGAAATAAAGAAGAAGACTTGCCGAACAGGTAATTACCATCTGAACAATATAATTTGAATGGTTTTTTCACTTCTGAAAAAACGGTCACGCAACATTTGGAAGTATATGGAATGAAAAGTTATCATTTGAAACCTTAATTACATATTATGTATTAACTCAGAACACAAACTGATGCAAGTCATCAGAATCAATGAAAGTACTGTAGTAATTAATGTACACCAAATCCATACTTGTAAAAAAAGTAAAATTTATTCATCCAATAATATATAACAGCACAGATTACTTTTCCTCATAGCACAGCCATCCTACAGAAAATTATAAAGTACATAAAATAGAATTATACACATATACAGCTACTAGACTACCATTTATTTTAACAACATGATGATACTGTGTTACCAGACGAAAAGCTTGTAAATTAATACTTACAATACAGAGTAATACACATTGAAATGCAACGCCATGTCATATATAATATTATTTAGTTTGAGGTTTGGCAAAACAGAGACAGCTAAAGATGCTCTTCTTAACTCCGCCACGCTTCGGCGCACCTCCCTTGGATCCCAAACCTCTCTCCATGTTTTCTTTCAGCTCAAGTATTATGACTATTTATAAACAATTTTTCTTGATTGGTGATGTCTCAACTCTTCTTAACTCTACCACGCTTCGGCGTACCTCCCTTGATTCCAAAACCTCTAGCTCTCCATGCTTTCTTTCAGCTCAAGTATTATGACTATTTATAAATGAACAAGATTGTACCAATTTTTCTTGATTGGTGATGTCTCAACTCTGAAGTGGGATGCTATATATTTATATAGCCCAAGTTGGAAATTTTTGTAGGATATGAGACTTAATTTCCAAATCCTTTCTAGGAAGCTAACCAATTAATGAAGTATTTATTTATTTAACAGCAGCATGCCTCGTTAATATATGGCTGAGAGTTTATGTGGAACTTCTTAGAATTGCTCTGTTTTGAGCTCTAGTTGGAAGTTTATGGGGAGGTTCATTGGGAACTTTAGGCCTTTAGTTGGACGGTGTTCACCTAATCACCTTGGAGGGAAATGTACACATTTGTTCTACTCAAATTGAAGCAACATAACACAGCAAAAGAACACCAAGCAAATCAATGAAGATATATATATTTGTGGTTGTCTTGATATACTGTGGTGTTTTTCCTGTAATGTTCCATTGGAATATATGACGTCTATACTGCTTCAATTGACTGAAACAAGACTTGAAAATACAGTTGTGTGTTCCCTCGCTCTTAGACATCTTCCTGCCATGTAATTAGAAATTACTAACCAAGCATTTCACACTTACCATCAATTTATCATACTTCAGCTATAAAAAGAGGCATGCATTTGAACCCAACCGGTCCATCCATCTCATTTCCTTGTTTGTTTTCTCTCTTCTACTACAAAATCTAACGCTTTCAGCTTTTACATAAACTTTCTAGGAAGCTAACTAATGAAGTATTTATTTATTTAACACAGCAGCATGTCTAATTTTTTGTTGGAAGTTTATTTGGAACTTGCTTAATTACTGTTAATTTGTTGTGAGTTCTAGTTGGAAGTTTATGTGAAAGTTCATTTGGGAGCTTTTAGTTGAACGGTGATAGTAACAGTTGTGGGTCATGCATGCATTAATATAAATTGACATGGTTTACTTGGGGAAAATAATGTCTCAAAGATGGGCTCCTGAGTACTTCACAAAACCAACTTAATTAATATTCTTATTTTGGCTCTCATAACCGAATTCTAATCCAGTGCAATGCCTGACCGGATGGAATGAGATATGATTCGTGCGTTTTAATCTAGCACGAATCTCAAAATGGATTTTCCAATATTTCAAATAGACACCGAATTAATTTTGACCCAGCTGTGAATATTTTACACGATCAGATTACAAAGCTGATACTCATTTCTTATAACATACTAATTTTTCAGAAAACTGACACCATATATGACCAAGTATTTTATGTTGTAAAATTATTGAGAGAAATAAATATATATTCTAAAATTGAGACTTATTGTTGTTTGAACTTAGACCCTAACTGCAATATAATTCTAAAATTCAGTACTTTGTAATATGTTAATAATTCTTTGGTGTATATATGTTTTTTTTTTTTTTGTGTGCAAACATCTATAATCCACCATGCTCTGTTCATCTGATTGTTCATCTAATCATCTGTTAATAATTATTATTTATCTGCCAAATCAGGATATATATAACGACTTTATTTGTTAACAATTATGTATTCTTAATTAACAAATATATGATATGTATTAATAAAAATAAGTGGGTGTACATGATAACAATGGACTCCTAGACATGGTCTTCTTTTTTGCTCATGTACTTGTAAGAACATATTTTTCATAACATGTATATATAGCAATATCTTTCATTTATAATATATTTTTACTATGCATAGATATACATTTGTAGTTGTTTCTTATCTGTGTGGGGTGCAAATATGTCAATATATGTATAATTAAAAATGTTCTTTTAAGGATCTTGTATTTTATGGTTAAGTGCTTGTTGGCCGTGAAATTTTCTATTGCTTTATTGTATAATAAGATTCTCCAGTGTTGAGCCTAATTTTACAAGTCTTGTGTCTACATCGCGTTCTATTGACTGCTGTTCAAAGAATAAAATAGGAACAACGTTCACACATCATCATCAAAAACCTTTTTTGAACAAGCGACCTCTCACACAGAAGTGAGGGATTAATGTATTTACCACGAGATCAAATGTTGGTTCTCAAAATGAAGTGCATATTTATACGATATTTTTTTTGTGAATTTATTAAATCCACAATTCCCTAATACCATATCCAATTCACATTTTGATATTACAGTTTCCATGTGCATGTGGTATGTGTGGTCTATCATCACAATTTAATTAATGGTGAAATTATGTTTTTATTTAACTACCAGAAGGCACTGAAATTGCTTGTCATACTTTGAAATATAGAGTGCGAGCTCTACCATCTTTATTTATTTACACAGTAAAGTTTTAATGACTTTATAATAAATATAAAACTAATCATAGTATCATTTGACTCAAATTTGATACACGCTCTATTTAAAAATAGAGAATACAAATATAATTTCAAGTTTTTGAATAATATTTTCAAATATACACATCATAAAAGTTATTTACGTTGGATCGAAGTACACTAAATTATTAGAAGGATATATATTATTTTCATCAGCATGGATAGCACGAGAAATTGCATTTTTTTTAGATAAAGATGGGTGCTAAGCCCTCTGAGTTTTAAATATGCCTAAAGGATTCTCAGTCGGATTGATTTCAAATTTGTGATCTCCATACAGAAATTATTAACTTAGTTACTAGAATTCACAACATACTTGAAAACAATTATTTAATCGTGAACAATCTATTATATCTTCAGTAATATGAAGTGGGCCTTGACCTTTAAAAAGAAAATAAAAATCGTGAACAATCTATGAATGCTTCAATTCAGCTAGTACAGAGAAGTAACAAGAAATAAAAATAAAAAGTAAAACAAGATGAATTATCACAAAAGAGAAAAGAAAATTACATAATGATATATCACCAGCAATCTATGACAACAAATACAAAGTAAAGATATATATCTTCTAAACGGAGTAAAAAGGAATACAAAATAAAAGAAGGAATAGCTTGTAACTCTTTCCACAACTAGTAGTAAAATCCATAATTTATGGAAGCGATATATAACCAGTTCATGTAGGATTGGTTAACCAACCGATCGATCTCAGTCGTCACTTGTTTGAGGCTTGCAGCAACAAAGAATGCTAAAGATGTTCATCTTAACTCTACCGTGCTTCATTGTGTCGTAGTTGGTCTCTCAATGTATTTGAAATCTGAAAGCTATGGCTTAAGTAGTATAAGAGAGAGAACAAAAGAGGAAATGAGATGGATTGAATGGCTGGGTTCAAATGCCCCTTTTATAGTTGAAGCTAGAGAGTGAGAAATTGATGGTAATAAAGTGTGAAATGTTTAGTATTAATTTTTAGTTACATGCTAGGGAGATGTCTAAGAGGACCCCAATTGCAACTGTATTTTCAAGTCTTGTTTCAATTAATTGAAGCGGTCATAGATTCCAATGGAACATTAAAGGAAAAAACACCACTATATCAAGTCAAGCACAAGATTAGTTCATACAGAGGAATACATATTTAATTTAAGAGAAATGTATACAGAACTAATATTGTGTTAATTCATACAGAGGAATACATATTTATTTTAAGAGTTATATTACACTTTAGATACATCAAATATAATTTATTTTAAATGACAGGGAAGCATTGTTCATGAGTTATCTGAACAAATCAAATGAGGAAAAAGAGCGAAATTTGAAGAACAAGATAAGTATAAATTAATGATATAACATGACTGAAAACTTTTCTTTGAAGGACTGACCTTATACAGTGTATATTATAAGAAAAATATACTTTGTTAGATTTATCATGAACGTGTAATTTGTTAATTATTTTGGAATACATATTTCGTTAGACTATTTGCAACATATAATTTATTTGAAACTTCAAATTAACGGTAACTTGTCAGGGATCGAGGATCTACATGTTGATTTTATTAAGGGTAGTTAAGTCATCCCTAAAAAAAATGTATTTTGTCCTGTATCTTTAAGATTTTTTTACAAGTATTATAAAATAAAATTATACAACATATATATATATAGAGAGAGAGAGAGAGAGAGAGTGACTAATATAATTTCAGTAGCATATGGGCCGAAGTGCTTACGGTTCAAATTTGAAATTTCAAAATCTAAAAAGTCGATCTGAACCGTTAGATGTGTTCTCCATATTGTAAAGTGCTTGGAGACCAAATTTTACATTTTTTGGAATTTTTTTGCTATTTATTAAGCCACTTTGAAAATCGCTGATCCAACGGTGGCACTGTTGGGTTAAGCCACCGTTGGATCAGCGATTTTCAAAGTGGCTTAATAAATAGCAAAAAAATTCCAAAAAATGTAAAATTTGGTCTCCAAGCACTTTACAATATGGAGAATACATCTAACGGTTCAGATCGACTTTTTGAATTTTGAAATATCAAATTTGGACCGTAAGCACTTCGGCCCATATGCTACTGAAATCATATTAGTCATTCTATATATATATATATATATATATATGAGTTGAGCTAACTTGCTTTGGGAAGTAAAGAGGGTTCTTTACTTCCCGCTCGTATCTCCATTTTCGAAGTTCAAATAGTCGATCCGAACCGTTAGATGTGATCTCCATATTGAAATGTGCTTGGAGACCAAATTTTACATTTTTTGGAATTTTTTTACTATTTATTAAGCCACTTTGAAAATCACTGATCCAACGGTTTCACTGTTTGAACAGTGAAACCGTTGGATCAGCGATTTTCAAAGTGGCTTAATAAATAGTAAAAAAATTCCAAAAAATGTAAAATTTGGTCTCCAAGCACATTTCAATATGGAGATCACATCTAACGGTTCGGATCGATTATTTGAATTTTGAAAATAGAGATTTGAGCGGGAAGTAAAGAGGGTTCTTTACTTCCCAAAGCAAGTTAGCCAAACTCATATATATATATATATATATATATATATATATATATATATATATATATATATATATATATATATATATCAATATATCATTTAAAACTAGGAGGTATAACACCCATCTTCATCTAAAACCATCATTATGTAATGTGCTCTCTTTTTTTGTGATAATTTTTATTTTACGTTTTTAATTCTTGTTACTTCTTTGTACTAGCCAAATTAAAGCATTTATAGATTGTTGACGATTTGGATAATAATTGTTTTCATGTATGTTGTGAATCAGCTTTTGGGCTAATGGTTACGTTAATATATAATTTATGTATGTAGATAACAAATTTGAAATCAATCCAACTGATAATTCTTTATGGACCTATAAAACTTTGAGGATTAACACCCATCTATATCTAAAAACAATATTTCTTATAAAATGCCTCATTGTAAAATAGATTGCAAAATAGCACTTAATATGTTGAGGCACGTAGTGAAAATTTTAAGAAAATGAGGTCCTAAGTTTATTAAGGGAAAAATGGATTGACGTACGTAATTTGAAAGATGGATTGACGGAGCTTTAAAATGAGGAGCCTGCTTTTTTTTCTTCATATAAACATCCGATTTAGAATAAATGAACTGCCTGAATCATGATCTCACAACAAAAAGGCTGATTAATTATAAGCTATCAATGATTTTATTCGGTTGGTATGCTACTATGCTTGGCTCAAAAGTTAAGCTGTCACATCCAAATAAAGCTTAAAAAACAGAGAGCATTTCACACCCCTCCCCCTTCATAATATATAGGGAAGTGTACACACTTGTTCTACTCAAATTGGAGCAACATTAATTACACAGCAAAAAAACACTAGGCAAATCAATGAATTTACACTATATATATATGTAGCTTTGTGCTTGACTTGATATATATATAGTGTGGTTTTCCTGTAATGTTTCACTGGAATCTATGACTGCTATAATTAACTGAAAATTGAAACAAGACTTGAAAATATGTATAGTTGCAATTGGGGTCCTCTTAATTAGACATCTTCCTAGCATGTAGTTCAAAATTAACACCAAACATTCCACACTTAAATTACTATCAATTAATTTCTCATAGTCTTCAACTATAAAAGGGGCATTTGAACCCATGCAGCCATTCAATCCATCTCATTTCCTTCTTAATTTGTTTTCTCTCTTCTACTACAGACTCTAAAACTTTCAGCTTTTAAATACATTTAGAGACCGACTGCGTATACGATCGACGCAATGAAGCACGGTAGAGTTAAGATGAACATCTTTAGCATTCTTTGTTGTGGCAAGCCTCAAACAAGTGACGACTGAGATCGATCAGTTGGTTAACCAATCCTACATGAACTGGTTATATATTGCTTCCATAAATTATGGATTTTACTACTAGTTGTCGAAAGAGTTACAAGCTAGCCCTCCTTTTATTTTATATTCCTTTTTACTCCGTTTAGAAGATATCTTTACTTTGTATTTGTTGTCATAGATTGCTGGTGATATATCATTATGTATTTTTTTTATTATTATTTTTGTTGTACGTTTTTAAGTCTCGTTACTTCTCTGTACTAAGCCGAATTAAAGCATTTATAGATTGTTCACAATTTGGAATCAATAATTGTTTTCAAGTATGTTGTGAATCAGCTTTTAGTCTAATGGCTAAGTTAATAATATATGTATAGATGGAGATCACAAATTTGAAATTAATCCGACTGAGAATTCTTTATGAATCTTTAAAACTAGGAGAGTTAACACCCATCTTTATAAAAGAGTTATCTGAACAAAACAAATGAGGAAAAAGAGCAAAATTTGAAGAACAGGATTATAAATGATATAACCTGACTGAAAACCTGTCTTTGAAGGATTGTCCTTATACAGTATTATTATAAGAGAAATGTACTTTGTTAGAATTATCATGAACGTATAATTTGTTACTTTTTTTTAACACATATTTTGTTAGACTATTTGCATCATATGATTTATTAGAAATTTGAAATTAACGGTAACTTGCCAGGGAGGATCTACATATATATTGATTTGATTATGGGTAGTTAAGTCATCAATAAATTAATTTTTTTAATTTTGTCATTTACATTTTAGGATTTTTACAAGTATTATACATTTGAGCTCTTTATAAAATAAAATTATACAACAGTAATTTATTCAGTCCTTCAAACTTAATTTGTTTTAGTTTTGTCCTCATGCATGGCTCATGCTGAGGAACTTTTTTTAGTTACCATTTTCAAATTAAGAATAAACAGAGTTAACATTGATTTTAAAAAACAAATCAATATTACTAGATACGCAGATAATATATATATATATATATATATAGAGGAGAGATCAAGTTACAACAATTTTGAGTTACCACAAAGTTACAACAACGATTTTTTTTCATTTTCAAAGTCCAAATCGTCAATCCAAACCGTTTAACATGATTATCTAAATAAAATATGTTTTCAGATCAAATTTTATATTTTTTTGAATTTGTTTACTATTTATTAAGATGGGTACAAAATTCAATGGTCTGAATTTGACTAGTTTTTGTACCCATCATAATAAATAGTAAAAAAATTCAAAAAAATATATAATTTGATCTGGAAGCACATTTTATTTAGATAATCATGTTGAACGGTTTGGATCGACAATTTGGACTTTGAAAATGAAAAAAACTGTTGTTGTAATTTTGTGGTAACTCAAAATTGTGGTAATTGGATCCCTCCTCATATATATATATATATATATATATATATATATATATATATATATATATATATATATCTATATAGAGTGTGGCTAATATGATTTCAGTAGCATATGGGCCGAAGTACTTACGGTCCAAATTTGAAATTTCAAAATTCAAAAAGTCGATCTGAGCCGTTAGATGTGTTCTCCATATTGAAATGTGCTTGGAGACCAAATTTTACATTTTTTGGAATTTTTTTGCTATTTATTAAGCCACTTTGAAAATTGCTGATCCAACGGTGGCTTAACCCAACAGTGCCACCGTTGGATCAGCGATTTTCAAAGTGGCTTAATAAATAGCAAAAAAAATTCAAAAAAATGTAAAATTTGGTCTCCAAGCACATTTCAATATGGAGAACACATCTAATGGTTCAGATCGACTTTTTGGATTTTGAAATTTCAAATTTGGACCGTAAGCACTTCGGCCCATATGCTACTGAAATCACATTAGCCACACTCTATATATATATATATATATATATATATATATAGTATGGCTAAATTGCTACCGGTAGCACTTTGACCGAAGTACTACTGGGGTCATATCTTAGTATTTGATGTTCAAATAGCAAATCCAAACCATTAGATGTTAAATCTATATTAAAATGTGCTTAGAGACCAAATTTTATATTTTTTGGAATTTTTTTACTATTTATTAAGCTGGTTTGAAAACCGTTGTTTTCAATGCTCCAGAAATTTAATAAAAACAACGGTTTTCAAACCAGTTTAATAAATAGCAAAAAAATTCCAAAAAATATAAAATTTGGTCTCCAAGTACATTTTAATATAGATTGAACATCTAACGGTTTGGATTTGTTGTTTGAATATCAAATAGTAAAATATGACCCCAGTACCAAGTCATTTTCTGATTTTCGACGTCCAAACGGTCGATCCAAACCGTTAGATATGATCTCTATATCAATATGTGCTTGGAGACCAAATTTTACATTTTTTGGAATTTTTTTGCTATTTATTAAGCTACTTTGAAAATCGCTGATCCAACGGTGGCTTAACCAAACAGTAAAAACAGAACCCACCATTGGATCAGCGATTTTCAAAGTGGCTTAATAAATAGTAAAAAAATTCCAAAAAATGTAAAATTTGGTCTCCAAGCACATTTTAATATAAAGATCACATCTAAATGTTTGGATCGACCGTTTCAACTTCAAAAATCAGAAAACGACTTGGTTACACGGGAACTCAGAAACAATTGATTGTATATTAGCCAATCTCTATATATATGCGCGCGCGCGCACCATCACCATCTAAGAGTGTCATGAAGATATTATCTGCTCATCAAATTAAAGGATGAAATTCTTGTGTAGCACGTAGGCTACGCACAAGATAATATTGGAAAAAAAAAAAATTCAAACTCATTTCAACATCGTCTATTTTTTTTTTCCAAATAGTAACTAAAAAATTCGGAATGTTGGTTCTCTCGATCGAGTAGTTGCGAGATGAAATTAAGATGGTTCTTTTAAGTGCTTAAGCTTTTTGAAAGGCGAATTGAAGCAGTATCAATTTGCTGCGAAGTGCGAACATTATTAATTCCAGTCAGAGTCAATGCGTTCGCTTAGAGGTTTTTAAACTATAAAAGTAGAGATTTTCTGTGTTGTATGACTTAATTAACCTGGTCAACAGGTCAGAACCTTAATTGTGCTTCTTGTAGGCCTACAATTGTTCTTAATTAATTAGAAACAGTGATTTAATTGACTGAATGATCTTTATTTTGACTAATTTGTCATAATTACAGCATATAATTAATTGTCTCGATATATATAAAGGTTTATGATTTTAGAGGCCATGTGCATAATTAGAAAATTTAGAATGAAAACTGAAATATAAAATACTATCACATTAATTTGCACTTAAATCTCTACAATATATTTTATCGTTTTATAAAGATGCTGAACTATATAAAAAAAATAAAAAAAAAAAGTAAGAAAACAAAATGTAATTAAATTTTAATATATATAATTAAAAAATTAAAATTATAGGAGCGATTAAGCTATCTCTCGACTTGCATTGTGATATGTTACAAAAATGTCTCATTAGTAATATAATTAAGCATCGGAAAAATGAATAAAGATAAAGAAATATGATGGGCATGCATACATTTATATATTATTGTGAATATATGCGTTCACAAAATTGGAAAATAACCTTTTTAATTAGTCCTTAGTGCTATATATAATGCAGAAAAGAAAAATGCAAAGCTAGATTAATGATAAAGCTAAATATGCACGCAAGTTCGACATCTCCCACTACATGGTATTTATTATATATGTATCGTCTCAAATTATTCATCTTCAACAATAGTGTCTATATATATCATTCCATTTGACTTAATTGTGCACATGATAAAAAAAAAAAAAAAAAAAAATGGTGCATCTTTGCAAGGTTATAATTAATAACATCGATTTTAGTGACATTAATTGTGATATATCAAATATGAAGATGGAAAGTTTCAGCGCTAACACAATACAAATTGTTGCCTTACATAATACCCGGATCTCGTTTTTGGGCTATCCATTATAATTCTTTCAATATAATTAAGATAGTTTATATACGAGAATATATGACATGCACGTACAGTCTCCATTTTTTTTTAATCTATCCCAGGCTTCCTGCAGCCTTTTAAATGCATGACAGGAATATTTTATTTTCAGATATTTATTACCTGAATTCTATGTTATATGAAAAGAATGCATTGATAATCCATCTAAATATATGCATCCATACTTTCTTATTCATCAAACATTTTTTATTTAAAGGAGGGTTAAAATGTCTCTATTTTTTGTGCCACCACCATGTCTCCATTTTTAAAACATTAATAACTCAAAATATAAAACATAAATGTCAAAATAAAACTGTTAGATGTAATATAAGTTATTTTATTTATGTGCTCATAAAAAATTATCACATTTCGACTTTATTTTTATTTGAATCAATAAGTTGAAAAATCGACATCTATAAATTATCCACATTAGTACATTTTTACAAGTTCTTGATGGCAACCAAAATAAAGTTAAAATATTATAATGTTTTACGCGTGCATAGATAAAATAATGTAGATCATATCCAATTGTTTTACTTTGATTTATAAGTTTTAAATTATCAGTTGCTAAAGTTTTAAAAATGGAGGCACATGAAGGGCCTGTTCGGCAACGGAAATTTTTATGGGAACAGGAATTTTTCAATGTGGGAATGGGAATATCAATTAGCTAATTCCCAACTATAAAAAACCCATATGTAAATTTAGAACATAGGTGTTCGGCAGTATATGGGAAATTTTTTGGGAAGTTTTTTTTGCTCTTTACTATTAATTTTTTTTAATATAATATGGTATGCTAACAACAAACTTTGTTAAGTACATCGATGCTAAGTATTGATTCAGATAATAATAAATTTTTTGTAGAATATGCTATGTTAACAACAAACTTTGTATGTATCGGATTCAAGAATTTTTTATCTGTCATGAGTATCAATTATTTTAGATGCTTCAATACAACTAATTTCCAATATGCACACTTAGGGATGAAAACGGGTCGGATATTATCCGTCCGGATCCGGATTCGTATTCGGATTTTTGCGGATTCGGATATTCGGATACGGATAGTTTGCGGATACGGATACGAATACGGATATTATTTTTCAGATACGGATACAAATTCGGTATCAATTTCAGAATCGGATACGGATACGAATACGGATAATTATCCGGATCCGGATATTTAGTATTTTCGGATATCCGGATTCGGATATTTAGTATTTTCGGATATCAGATTTTCTGGATTTCTACTTTGCTATTTTCTGTTTTTCAAATCTCAATTCCTGTTTTCTCGTTACTTTTTGCAGGTAGTGGGGCCATGGCACGCATCTCTTTCTCTCTGTCTTTTTTTATTGTGGCATTTTTAATTTTTGACCCTAGTGGGGTTATGGCATGCATCTCTTTGATCGATATATGAGTAAATTGATATGCTAATATGACTGATGTGCTAAATTTTACTTCTACTTTTAACCGGAAAAAAATAATTTCTTATTAATATGTTAATTTTGTTGTAATGTATATCCGAATTAGAAATTCGATTTATATCCGTATTCGTATTTGTATCCGGCTAATATCCGATTCGTATTCGTATCCGACTAATATCCGATTCGTATCCGTATCCGAAAAATAAAAACGGATACGAATACAGTTTTGTCACTATCCGATCCGTATTCGATTTATATCCGTATTCGTATTTGTATCCGGCTAATATCCGATTCGTATTCGTATCCGATTAATATCCGATCCGTATTCGTATCCGACTAATATCCGATTCGTATCCGTATCCGAAAAATAAAAACGGATACGAATACAGTTTTGTCACTATCCGATCCGTATTCGATCCGTTTTCACCCCTATGCACACTCCACTCAATTGTAACAAGGAGGATTTGAATATACAGTTACATTTTAAATAGTTACAATATGCTCAAAATTTATTTTGTTTCTTTATGGTCATTTAAAATAGTTCATTTTGTATATGTCATAAAGAAATAAATAAAGTTCCACTGTTTGTCAAATTCAAGAAAGAAAGAAAAAATATTTCAAGGTATAATTTTTTGATCTTCAAAGAGAGCTCTATTGCTTGGGAAAAAAAACGGAGCTCAAAGCTAATTTATTTTTCCCTTGTAAGAATTGAAGTTAGGCAATGGAATAAAACCATTTGGGAATTTGAAGTGGGAAAAAAACCAAGCTACCGAACACTTGCAAGGGAAAAATACCTACAAAGTATTTTTACCCTGAAAAAACCATGGGAAATAGGGTTGCCGAACAAGCCCGAAGTCTCCTCTTTTATTTATGTTGAAGTTTGAAAGTATAGATTCTTATTATTAAAGGATTCCGGTCAATCCAGTATTTTTAAATGTTATTTTTGAAAATTGAACATGCCTCTTTTTTGAGAGATGAAAACTTATGTCATTGTGCTAAGTCTTGCTGTCATAAAAGTATAGATTTTGAAATGCATAAATTCAGAGAAAAAACACAAGAACACGTACATTTAGATGCCTCCACATTCATTTATAAATAACAATGAAGATATTTTGTTGGCAATATGTAAACGCATATATATTATCGTAAATGTATGTGTTAACAAAATCGACATAGTTTCAAACATATGAAAACGTAGATATTATCGTTATTCATTAATAAATCAAAATAACAAAAAATAAATTTAAAAAAATAAAGCGAATTCCATAAAGATATTAGGACATGCCGAAAAGTAGCTTTGGGTACCGGTAGAAAATACGTACACTGGTTTGTTTGCGTTTTTGTAATTGGTAATTTGTGAATATATATAATTAATGTATGAATGGTTTTACAGCAACCGATCGACCAATGGGAACCTGTAGACCGAATCACGATGGACCTAATCAGTGGCGGATGGAGTGATAATAGAAGAGTGAGTGACTTCAATTGACCCACTAAATTTTCAAAAAATATCTTTAAATTATTTAAATTTCTAATTTAACTCAAAAGCATTTTTAAAAGTTTCTTTTAATTGACAACACTTATAAAAAAAAAAATTAAGAATCCGTCACTGAACCTAAATAACCCTGAAATTGAAGACTCCGTCATTGACTAAAATTCACTTGAAATATTCCTATTTTTTAATTTTCTATAACAAATTTTTTAAAATTTATATGTCAAAATAAAATTATACGTGATTGATATTATTTTCTCTACATGCTATTAGAAAAATATTTCTTAATTTTATTTTTAAATGAATCAACAAGTTAAAAGTTAGGGCATGTTTGGCTGCAATCCCGCGTGTTACTGTTCACGCAGGAAAACTGAATTTTTTTTTCCCACGTAAACAGTAACCCGCTGTTTACTATTCATCCATTCCTGTGCCCATTCCCATTCCCGGGCTGCAGCCGAACAGGCCCTTAATGTTTAGAAATTACCCATATATGTGCAGCTTTGCAAGTGACTAATAAATATAAACAAAGTTGAAATGTCATAATCATTTACTTGTACATATTGAAAATGATATTTAATAATTTTATTTTAATATTTAAATTTTATATTATTAAAAGAAACACACAAAAAACAAAGAAAAATTGCATGTACAGTTCCAAAACAATTTGTACACATCATGAAGGCCTCCATTGTGCAATTACCTGCATACAGCTTAATTTGATATCACATTGGGAACATGTATCCTCTGCATTAACTCAAAAGGGAATCGTTTGAGTTAATTTATTTCGATCGTCCGATTTTAAATAGAACAAATCTGGCCGCCTAATTTTAACGAGGGATCCTTTAATATTAGTACGAATCTAGTATGCACGGAATCTTAAAACAGCTCGGATGGTCCAGATGCATTAACTCAAAAGATTCCCTTTCGAGTTAATGCAGAGGATACGTGTTCTCACATTGGTTGGATATGAATAGTACCTGATTCGTTTATTAAATTTACGAAGGTAAGGTTCGTAACTGATTTCAAAGAATGGAATATAGTAGAGAGGACTTGGGCTCCACAATTGCCTTGGGCCTTGCCAAAATGGATTTAACAGTACAGGCCTATATCTAATACAGAGCCCATAATGGTAATCCATATTAAATCTCTTGGGCTAGATGACAATTTAAGAGATTATTATGCTTCTCACAAATTTCCGAGTATAATACAGCGGCTGGGTTCTCTCTGTTGGAATAATTTATTCTCATTTATTCAGTATAGATCATCAAAATGACGATACCAGTTTGGTCCGATGCCCATCGGACTCAAACTGAAATCGATGGGTTCTATAGCCGTCCGATCCGTTTTAAGATCCATGCATCTCACTTTAATATCCGTGTGTGTCCGCTTAAATATCTGTGCACACGGATTTTAAAGCAAATCGGACGGTTATAGAACCCATCGGACGCAAATTTGAGTCCGATGGGCATCAGACAGCTATGCTCTCCAAAATGAAAAATAGAATCAACCTCAGATCGGACCAAATTTTGAATATATATATATAGAGAGAGATGGACTTGGCTAAGCTATGGTGTAAAACGCGTTTGTACTCCACGCCATATCTTCATTTCCAAAGTTCAAATAGCCGATCCGAACCGCTCAAAATGTTCTCCATATTGAAATGTGCTTGGAGACCAAATTTTACATTTTTTGACACTTTTTTACTATTTATTAAGCCACTTTGAAAATCACTGATCCACTGTGAACAATAAAAAATTTTGGATCATCGGATCAGCAATTTTCAAAGTGGCTTAATAAATAGTACAACAATTCCAAAAAATGTAAAATTTGGTCTCCAAGCACATTTCAATATGGAGATCATGTTGAGCGGTTCAGATCGGTTGTTTGAATTTTCAAAATGGAGATATTGTGTCATGACTCATCAAGCACATTTACACCATGGCTTAGCCAAGTCCATCTCTCTCGCTCTCTCTCTCTCTCTCTATATATATATATATATATATATATAGAGAGAGAGAGAGAGAGAGAGAGAGACGTTAGCTAATATCAAATCAGTTGTTCCTGAGGTCCCGTGCAACCAAGTCGTTTTTCTATTTTTGAAGTCCAAAAAGTCGATTTAAACCGTTAGATGTGATCTCTATATTAAAATGTGCATGGAAACCAAATTTTACATTTTTTGAATTTTTTTTTTACTATTTATTAAGCCATTTTGAAAATCCCTGATCCAACGGTGGCTTAACCAAACAGTAAAACTAGAAGCCACCTTTAGATCAGCGATTTTCAAAGTGGCTTAATAAATAGTAAAAAAAATTCCAAAAAATGTAAAATTTGCTCTCCAAGAACATTTTAATATAGAGATCACATCTAACAGTTTGGATC